>JAACYV020060009.1:0-12120 GCA_009936425.2 Chrysaora fuscescens
CTGTTGGAAGGATTTAGGAGTGGCGGAGTTGCCAGGCTTTCTCACCAGTATTGAAACAAATTTAATTAGCTTTAGTACTCCATATCTGTTTCTTTATTGGGGCACCCCTTTGGTGTGCTAATTCGCACCTGCGTCGCATACACAAAGCGTAATCAATTGAACGTGATCAGATACTCTGGATAGGACTGGTTGTCGTGATAAACAACAAAAATCGATGGATTGTAGACAGAATTAACAGTAGAATCATACATTTCAGTTGTTGTTGAGCCATGTTGTTTTTTCGGTGGCACTCTCAATCCACTGGCACCTTTGGCGTACTCACCAACAAGAACCCTTGCGAGATACATGCATTTTTCTCCACCTGATGAACTTTCGGCGTATTTTTCCGAATAGTTGGAATTCTTCGCAAAATAGGTTCCGTTACCATACGCTGTCGCTAAACAAGAAACATTTTAAGATATGACACAATTTATCGCAAATAAAGATAAAACACAGGACAACCTCTTAGTCAGCCTCTTAAAATGGCTTTATCAAATTTTGGAAGTTTGCATTTATGGAAAGAGCTTTTATAGTAATTAAGGATGACGTTTACAAAACCGTGATAGCTTTTGTCATTTTTGAGTTATGGCCGTATGAAGGAAAAAAATTGATGGGGTCAAAACAGGGACCTGTTTCACGTTACAGACCTACAGACCAGAGAATAATACTAAATAAGTATTCTGGGACAAGGTCTGTTGGCGATTTAAAAGTTCAAGATGCACACCAATGGACAATGGCACATATGAAAAAGATTAAATCTGATCCGACACTTGATTCTGAAGATATGATACAATTACTACTCATATCATGGTCTGTGTTGAGCAGGTTCCTGATATGACGTCATAAACTACTTCCTTTGCACGATCATAACTCATAAACGACAAAAGATATTGAAGTTTTGTAAACGTCATTCTTACTTACTATCAAAATTCTTTCTATAAATGCAAACTCTCAAAAAGTTCCACTTTAAGCTGAATCACTTAGAACTGGAAGAAATAATCAGACTTTCATGTAATATGCTAGTCCGACTAAGGCAAAATGACATGTGATAAATTTCAATGTTAACAATATTTGGAAAGCAACAAAGAATTAAAGGTGACCTGAAGCGAAATGTTTTATTGATGCAAATGAATAAGACTTTTGAGTAATAAGAAGGTTTGCTTGAATTTTTTGATATCTCCCTTCGTTATGAAGTTATCCACTGATTAGCTATAAGTATCAGCTGATGACGTAATTTTGTTTGCAAACTACAGTAGAGTACTATCGCCCCTGACCTGGCCACCCAACATTTAGGCCCTAATCGGTCGGTTCCAAGTTGTGGAATATCTCGCGAAGCCAATCTAATTTCCAATAAATGAAGTTATGAAGTTTCCAATCATTTGTCTAACTATTCTTCTATAAATATATGAAAACCTTTCCAAATATAATTGCATTATTTGTTATTTGTGAGTTAATATATATCAACCAACTGAAGTCAACATCACCGCCCGTTTTATGCCAATAGGCCTCTTCGTGGAATTTTCTTTTCAGTGTTTTCTACCGTCTCGGAGACGCTGTGGAGCGTACGTTCAATTTTTGAGTTGGCAGGTGATGCGATAACTGTTGGGTTAGGCCATTCCAAACACTAAGTGTTTAAAGTTTATTATCTGATTAAATAGGAGGCCCATTACAAAAAATGTCCACAGTTTACTTGTTGAGAGTCAAGGGTCAAATTAAGGTAAGTTCAATTTCATATTTATTCTTAAGAAGACAAGCATTTACGGTACTCGTGGCCAGGTAAGGGGCGACGGTAATCTAGCTGATTTATCTTTGAAAGGTTACTGTTCCAAGAAGCTCTGCAGGTTAGCAACATAATTAGAAAAAACTTTTCAACAAATTAACATCATGTTTAGAAAGGCATGGTAGCTATTAGAAAAAAGTTTCTGAATAGATTTGCCTATGGAAACTTTACTTGACATCATTAGCCAATCATACAGAACAGTGGATAACTCGAAAATAAAACAAGGTATCAATATAATTTCTTATTTAATTTATTTGCATAATTTTAACATAATGATTTGATAAACTTTCTGCATACCATTTTTTCCAGCAAAACTTCTGTTAAAGCCATGATGGTTGATATCTTCACACGTATCTTTGGTTGTTCCATGAAATAACTGTTGTTCATTACTGCCTTTCGTGGAATTCTTGTCCATTGACCTTTTCTTTACCATAAATGCACGATAAAGTTGGGGATTCTGTATACGCTGGATGGAAACCAGTGTTCTCCCTCCACCGATGGTCGCACGAAATTTCTTGTTCACTTGACTATAATCAGCACTGTATGGTTGCAATGCTACAAGAATGTATGGCAAGGAAGATGGATTATTTGATGTCATTGAGCTCCAGTTTGATGGAAGCGGCTCTAAGGATTCTGTAGACAAACAAACTTTCAAATAAGATGAAATACGAGCAAATTAATATTGCAATTTATATTAAGACAATCTCCGACTTCACTAGTTCAATCCGGTTCAAGATGCGAACATACAAATTTGCTTCTGAAGCGTTTGGTGTTAATGGATGTTAATAAAAATATTTATAAAATATAAAAAATCTCGTATCAGAGTGAAGAGTAATTCAATGAAACTTTTGTTAATTCTAAAAATTAATAACACCCATTCATATAGGTTACCCACTGATTGCAGAGTACCTAAAACTGTAATCAAGAAAGGTGAAGGCTAAAAAATATTTAAGGATAAGGTAAACTCGCCATTTTTGATCCTTTTTACTTCAATTTCATGACAGAACTCCACAACTCCAGAAATGTCCTTGGATTCACCCTTGAGAACAATTTCCCCTAAAAGAGAAAAGAGAAATTCAGATGCATCCTCATATAATATGATTTAATATTCCATTCACTAATTCGTTCGTTTTCATTGTTGAATAGCCAATCAACCAACGGTATTTGTTGCCCCGTGATAAAACCAATGTAGCTAATGTTAAAATTTAAACAAAGTCACAGCTTGGTCAAATACAAAAGACAAAATTCTCCTATGTTGATGGGACCAAAATTATACAAAAAAGTAACGATTTACCATGTTCATCTTCTTCAGCAGAAACATTGACTTTGCCTGCAAATTCCTTTACTTTTAGTATTTCAGATGCATGAAGATTCAAGGCTGAAGGCAATTGAATTGTAACGACGTTGGAGCAGTCACTGGCAAATGTTTTTATTCTCTCTATGGCATTATCAACAAGAGCTGCATCGAAGCCGTAAATCTTTAAGTTGATACTCGCAGATGGTTGACTGGCGCCAATTTTACTGATGCTCGGACCTGGATCCGTGGCCGCAACAAAATGCGTAAAACATTTCCAGAAAGGCTGTGTTTTCAACTGTGTTTTCAACTTTGAGACAGGAAGACTTTGGGTAGATATGGTAGGACTAAATGAATCAAAAATGGGCTTGAATGCTTGAATAGTTTCTTGATCAAAAACCACAATATTAACTTTTTCAAGAGAGCTTTCAGAAGTCTTGAAAAATCCATCAATGCTTTCACGGAATATATTGGCGACAGTGTCACGATCAAAGCCGAGCTTCCCTGTACCAAGGGCTGGAAAGGCGACAGACATGTGCCCTCTTGCCCATGCTTCAGTCAACACATTCTTCACCACCGCTTCAATTGCCTGAAAAAGTTAACCAAAATTAGAGTTGCTTTTAAGATAAGCTTGTTTATAGATCAATAGAAATTAGGCAAAAACGGAACGATGATTGGCGCACGATACATACAGATATTGTATACAGAAAATGCAAGAAAATCCCATGCAGAGAAAAAAATTCTATAAAAATCGAATCGCTACCGCTACACGTTCCCTTTACTGTGCTGTCATATAATTGTTAAGATACCAGCCAAGAGTAGAGGCAACACGTCTTTTCATAATAAAAAACAGTTATGGCTACATCCCATGTACTCCATGGGGCACCAATAGCGGTATCGTTTACATAGGAGTACATGCCGCATTGTAAAGCAACCTAGAAACACTATGTCAAACAAAATGGCGGCGCGATTCTCCAAGTTCTCCAAAGTTTTCTTTTCAAAGTCTTTGGTCATAATATTTTGTCCTAGGCCCTTGTTTTGTTTTGTATTTTGGTCTGTACTTACTGTCAAAGCTCTTTCCATAAATGCAAGCTCCCAAAACGTGATAGGTCCATTTTAAACAAAGCAATGCAATCCATATATGTTAGATTTTTCTTGCTAGATATCCTATATTTTCTTATAAGCTAGGCTACTAAAGATATTTAACCGATACGTTTTTTAGATATTTCAACAATTGTATATTCTATTTAATCATTATTTTTACTATCATTGATATGCCAAGAAATCCCTCAATCATTACCTGTACATCATTTTGAAGATGAACGTGAAAGATTTCTTTGCACTTCAAAAGGAATCCATATGTTACAAAAATATCTTGTTTGATATTCTTCGTGTCAAAATTGTAACATTCAAATTGTAGAAGAGGCCCGGCAGCATTGCTTAAGGCTCTAGAGCTTGCATTGGCGTCCAGATTAAAGTTCCTAGCCACACTGTTGACAATGACATCAGTCTAGAAAGAAAATTGCAACAATCAAAGCTACAGGGCTATGCAATTATACAGCTCTAAAATCAATCACGACTTAGATTTTAAATAAACATGCTCAAAAAAATAAAAAAGGACCCAGAAGACCGGTAAAGAATTCACGAATTGCCCAGGAGAGCCCCAAGCAAGAGAAGGTCTGTGGAAGAACATTACTTTTGGAGCAAAACATTGAACAGTAGTAGCATTGTACGGTATTTTCAACAACAGTGGGACAGGTTCTGCCTTTGCACCTTTTGCCCATTTGGTCTGTCACTCTCACTTTCCAGAGAATAACAAATTACAGAGTCACACAAACTACAACCATAGAAATAACTACACCGACCCTAAAAGATGGTATTTCATGTATCTTGTATCTTGTTTCATGGATCTATGGCTTGGCTAGCTATATCTAAAGATTTTCCATCCCAAAGCTAGCTACATTAAAAGATGCTGCTTACACGGAAGGCATAGGTATCTGGGATTTAGAATAATGGATCATGCTAAAAATTGACAGGAAGCAAGGTTTTTTGTATTAGTACACAAATTGTTGATGTGAAATTCTTGACTGAGTGTTGAGAAGTTACGTAAGCCATTTGGATCCAGTCTCCGGGTGCACCATGTTTTTGCTTGCAGTGCATTACATTTCAGAAAAGCAGTTCAGTTGTCTTACGAATCAGGTAGGAAGAGCATGTAAATCTAGTCTGATCAAATGATGCATTATGTACTCATTTAGTCTTAAATAGTTTTTTCATGTAATTATAAAGAAACCATACACTCAGTTTATCTTTCAGTGTCTGCCCTGCCCAATTTACAGTACTGAGCCTAGCTATCCCAAGCAAAAAATCAAGGGGGACTTACTTAATAACCTGTCCCCCCTGTAATGATTACATAAAGAAGGGACGCTGATGAAGCAATAGAAATACCAATCACTGTGGATGAAAATGAACGTGAGAAAGTAAGCAACTTCCAGTACTTAGGGTCATTCAAGATGTCACCTCTGATAAGAAAATAAAGAAAAGAATAGCTTTTGCCACAGAGCAACTGGCGAGACCAAGCAAACTCTGGAACTTAAGCGCAACCAGTTTTCAAATAAAAGGAAAGCTAATGAAATCGCTCATCACATCCATCGATTTATATGGCTGCGAATCTTGGACCTATATAGCAATCAGCTAATAAGAGAAATAAAAGCTTTCAAGATGCCGTCATTTAGATGGTTACTGAGAATTACATGGAAACAACGAGTCACTAACAACAGTGTGAGGGAAATGACCAGAATGGCGATTGGAGAGAATGAAACAATACTCGTAAAACATATACTTAAATGGTTTGCACATGTTTGTCGGAGGCTAGAAATCCTGATGCATTCAGTAATGAATGGAGGCGTTGAGGGATGTTAAAAAGGTGAAGACAAAGACGGTTGTGGGTGGACATTAGTATATGTGAGTTGCATTATCGAGTATATGCGAGTAACCGGGAGCAACCGGGTGGATCTGAGGAGGCTGGCGAAATCATTGAAGTTCCCCAACGGCAACAAGGCTTCGTGAGTGACCTGACTTGACCGACAGAGCAGAAACTGCGTAAAATGACGTAATTTAGCTATTTGAGTTGTTTGAATAGATAAGGTTTTTGAGACAAGAAATCAATAGTTTACAACCTGAAAAAGAAGATATCAGTTGTTGCTTTTATTTAAATAATGTTGCTCGGGGATAGAGCAGTTCAAAGTTGTAATTTTTCGCGCATGCGTCCGCAGTTTCTGCTTTGTCGACTTGACCCTAAATCTACGCCTTTGAACGCATGGGCTATTTAAGTGGACCTATCACTTTTTGGGAGTTCGCATTTATAGAAAAAGCTTTGATACTTAGTAATGATGACGTTTACAAAACTTCAATATCTTTTGTTGTTGTTGAATTATGGCCGTGAATTATGCCCTATTGACCATTTGAGTACTATTTGAGTTTTTAAACTTAAATTCATAAATTACTTCCTTCACATGGCCATATAAATTCAAAAACGACAAAAAATATTGAAGTTCTGAAAACGACATTCTAACTTACTATTAATGGTCTTTCCATAAATGCGAACTCCCAAAAAGTGGTAGGTCCACTTTAAACTTTAGCTACCTACACGGCATGGCCAAGTGCTAAGCAGGCACAACAGTAGATGCGAGGGCTGTGAGTTCGAACCTCAGCTAAACCTGGTGCAAAAAGAGCGAGAGGAGAAGCTGCCATCTAAAATTCCATGCAAACAGGCAAAGGTATCAGGTGGTGTATCAGGTTAAAAGGAATATAGGGTTATAATCTGTCAAACTCTTCAAAAGCTGTAGGCTATTCAGTGGTCCCTCTTCATACAGCACATACACGCCATAAACCCATAGCAAAGTCATGACCATATATTTCCAAGATAGCAATTTCATTAGCCAGCCAACATAAACAACTACAGCAACATCAACGCATCGAGATAAACAGATGAAAGTGACATAGGAATGTGGTTTTACCTGCTGATCTGCAATATCGCCAATTACTACTTCAACGCTCACTCCTTTAGGGCCAGCTTGATGTCCTTGACTGGCAGCATTTGACCCACAGCCGATGTTTGAATAATCTGAACTCCTTCTTTCGTCATCAATTATCATAACTGAAAAATCTTTTTCAACGCCAGATCTAAAGCTTCTTGCAATTTCTTTGGCAAAAAGACTGACCACACCAGGATGCTTGAGGGAAACTTTCTCAATAATTATATCAGATATGATCTTCGTTATTTCCTCATTCGCCCTGATGGAGCCTTGGTCATCACCTTCGATAATTATTTGGTCAGTGTCGTCAATCAATCTGATAGTTACAGAATGCTTCTTTAAGTTGCTTTGTACAAGTTCGAATTTCTCTTTTCCAAATTTTGCGAGAAAATCCTTCTTCTCTTTCTCAACGATAATAATCGTTTTAACGAGGGTAGGAGTGACTGTGATAGGAGCAACACTCGCAATTGATCGGCTTCGTAGGAAATTATCGACTTCGACTGGAAGAAAACAAGAAATCAAAATTAGAAAGATACTTTGGAGCATGCGTACCTTAAAAGTACCCATAAAGGTGGCACCATGCTACCTTATACTTGTTAAGATACCACCCGAGGGTAGGGGCAACACGTCTTTGCATGATTAATAACAGTTTTGGCTACAGCCCATGTACTGCTACAAGTTTCACGCTGTTTACTCGATGGAGCACTATACCGGTGTCGTTTACATAAATGTACAGGAACTCTGAAAAATGAAGCATGGATCTCAAATTTTGCTTTAGCGGTACAGTAGCTACATCCTCGATTATCCGAGCGCCAAAATTTTTTTCCGCATCCGTTTTTTGCAAGTCAATTCTCGATTAACCAAATAATTTTTTCCGTTTTCATTTAGTTAATTAGCATTTTTCCGTTGCCATTTACGAACAAAATCGGCAATTTCCAGTTTTGTCGTCGATGTGCTGTCTACCAAAGCTATTGACTATTCTGGGTGATAACAATAAACTTCATAGCAAGATTAGTAGGTAAAATGGTCGTCCTCGATTATCCGAATTTTCGGCGTATCCGAAGGGCCCAGCAAAAAATTTAGTTCAACCTGTTCGGTTAATCGATGATGTACAGTAATAACTTTTCCCGTAAGCAGCAATAACAAAAGGTCGACTGTTCCAGAAACAAAGTGCTTGAAAGTGGCTCATTTTAGATCAGCTATGAGCAAGCAAACATGCTGTTTTTTGAAGTAAAGAAAGAATTTCTCCTACTGTTAGCATGTGACAGTATGGTCAATAGTCAATAATTGTTCAGAAATTAATTGCAATCTGTTTTGATTGGTTTGCATTACGTGAGGAGAGTGATTAACTGGTTGATTTCTGTTGTTACAGAATCTTACTAACAACAATTCAATTAATCAAACTTTGTTCAAACTCCAGGAACTAATCATATCAATTTTCACAACCCTAAGCGGTAGTAAATTTGAAAATTTTCTACCCTAAGAGGTAGTAAATTGCAAAATCAAAGGCCCTAAATTTCGCAACGGATACGTCACCTTGACTACCAAGTCTCCCCCAACCTGGGAGCAGATGGTCAAGGTGACAGAGCAGGAATTGCGTAAAATGACGTCATCAAGCTATTTGAGTTAAGCTCATGTTTGAATAGATAGGGTTTTTGAGACAAAAAATCAATTGATTACTATTTAAAAAAGAAAACACTAATTGTTGCCTTTATTTAAAGAATGTTCCTTGGAGCTAGAATGATTCAAAGTGGTGGTTTATGAGCATGCGTTTGCAGTTTCTTCTCTGCCGGTCAAGGTTTAATGATGGCATTTATCAGTATATTAATTTTGCTTACCTGTCCGGAACCCTCCATTATAAGGATGACACTGGATTCGTTGCCCTTTAAGACGCAGCTTAATGAATGACAATTTTTTGCAAACTAATAAATGAAACGTATATGTTTAAATCAAATTCAGACAAAAATATTTCCATAATCGGAATTCCAGACTAAATAAATACTAAATCTGCAAGTTTGTAAAATATGACATCTAGACTCCAGTTGCCAGAAATTTGGGAAAGGCCCGTCTTTATTACCCCCACCACTATTTTCATACAAGAAGGAATTCAGAGGAAAGTGCCATGATTTTGTGATAGCTGATGATGAATTTCATCGTCATATTGCCAATGGTTCAGCTACTTCAGCAGCCCTCAACAATTACATAGCGCAGTGTAAGTTCCTGGAACATCCTTTTCAACAAGCCCCCCTCTCTAATTAGACCCCCTCTAGAACCTTGAAAACTAAGCTTTAAAGGTAATAGGGGGTAATAGGCCACATGCCAAACCTTGAAGAATTCGTCGAAAAATTCTTATTTACTTACTCTGAACATTTTTGAATTCCACTAGGGCATATTCCTGGCCAGTTTCAAATTCAAAAGACCTGAAAGGGTCTTTCTCCCCTAGATATTCATTTTGAAAACAGGAAAGAAGTTCTTCCCTTGTGGTACCAAGCGGAATGTTGCTTAGGATGGATTTCTTGCAAAATTGAAGAGACTTTAATTCGAAGATACCAGGATCAGGGAGCATTTCTTTCAATTTCCATATTAATTGTGATATATCTATTAAAAAAACAATCAAATTTAAGTTTTTAGAAAGTCATTGTTATAATATCTAATTCCATAAGTATCTAAGTTTCACTTGTATTCTAATTTTGATATTGTTAACTTTTAAAAGGACATTTATCCTGTAGCTATTAAGCTATCAGGACCTTAATGATAACAATATTGTAAATATTGATAAGTTATCCAGTTGAAATAATTGTAAATTATTACTATTATTATTAGGCTACTTAATAGCTTTTTTAAAAAGTATTTTAGCCTAAGAAATAACAAAGCCAATATACCGATAGACTTGGCAAGATTATATCCAATATGAAACAGGGGCAAAAGAAATTCACATAAGTCTTTAAACGTGGAGAAGTAAACATCTTCTAGATCTATACCCCTGTAGGGTTAGGATTAGTTGAACTTGCTGTTTTAAAATGTCTTTTTAAGAATTCCTTAGCAAAACAGGCAAGAAAAACTGGGAACTCAGACTTCTTGACTGCTACTGGGGATTTCTTAAATCAATCTTAAAAAATTACCTTGTTTTTCTTTTAACCCAACTAGTGCAGCCTTCTTATCAATTTGATACTCAATAAATGTTATTTCAACATTTAGGATCTCGAACAAATCGCTGATGCTCTTGTGATTAGCATCGTCCTCTGGACTTAGACCGCTGAGTATTATTTTTCTGTTGTCAATATGAGGTTGTTTGCCTGGTATTGTCTTTGGAAGTGCGGCACAGTTGTTTTCTCTCTCAAGTGTGCCTGTCCTGGTTGATGCAGCTGAAGAAAGATGAAAGGAATGTGTTACAGTTTGTCCTTTTGATCACCAAAATGAAGACGAATCGAACAATCTTTTGATTGAAATCATTGATAATTTAGGGAACAGATGACAGAGATAGACAAACATACTTTGAATGGAGGAGCAAGATCAACAGTTAGCTAAGGGGTAGGAGAAGGGTTGCAGGGTGCAAGCTGCCCTAGGGTCAAAGCTTAAATTTTTTTAGAAAAACAAGGTGAAAAACACTAATCCTTATCAAGCTATTTTTGTCAATGGCCATCTGGTATATTTATGCCCGAAATGAATGCAAAATTCTATAAATCCCCAAACAGAAATATGATGCCCATATAATCAATCAGGAATTCTGAAAAATGAATCATGGATTGCAAATAAATCTAAGCAGGAACTCCAAATTGTTAAATAACCCCCCATTTATGATGCAAATATGGTCCTATGATAACATGCATTTGTTTCAAATGGTAATAGACAAAATGGGCATTACCTTGTTTAAAAGGATTCATGTTTGGATTGGATTGTTGTTCTGGTTTCCCTTTTGAAGTGCTGTGACGGTTTGGACATTTTTGATTAAAACATTTTTTAGACAGCCAATCTGTACATATGATCAAGCTTGTTGTTGCTTCTTGGCAATGCCGGAATCTGCATTTCTGAAACAAAATTCAAATTTAAGCATATTCCATTGTAATCAGTAATTATGTCAAGAAATTTCATGCATTATTGAACTGAAAACTCAAGTTAGGGGGTAGTTATTTTGAATATAGGAAATTATTGTTACACAAAAATAAAATTGAATATCATAGTTTAGAGACGGCAACTGCTAGCAAAACCAATGCTCGTATCTGAGTTGTATAGAGTTGGACAAGCGAGCACTGAAGATAATTTTTGCCGTTTAACATTGCACAATTAAAATAGGGCGTGGCACCAGTATTTTTACAGCAAAGGTGCAGCCCTGTGCAGGGAGAAGGCTCATATACCATTTGCACTGCAGATTGCAGCATAACAGTCACATGACTGTGTTTTGGGAATTATACAAAATTATACAGCAAAGGTGAAAAAGTTTGTGTGGCGCATTGCGATTGGAAAACGCAGGGACCGCGCAGTCATAGGGCTAGAGCCCACCCACATTTTTTCAAAGATAGGTCTAAAAATTTCCAAAATGTGGAATGTTCATTTTTTTATTTAAATAAATCAATGACAACGAAGAAAAACAACTTGTACAAAGACAACTAAAATAAGTGTCGCAACTTCGGAAAGTTTGCTCTGACAGATCATTCGTAGAAATAGCTTTTTTATGAGAAGAAAGTCTCCTTCGTTAATTTCGTTGGATGTAATGTTATGCCTTTTTTTCATAGCAATTGAAATCTTTTCTGAACCAAGCCGTACAATGGACGAAAAGAGGCAAGTTTTTGTTTGGAAGGGGCTTTTTTCGACATTTTAAAGGGCGTGGTCTCAAAACATTTTAGACCCCGGCCCCCTACTTTCGCTCGATCGCTGCTTAGCCCCCCACTTTTAAATCGCTGCGCGGTCCCTGGGAAAACGTACTCCAACAAGAACGTAGCAAATAAATATGCCAATAAAACCTCTTGTTGCCC
>JAACYV020060120.1:0-12119 GCA_009936425.2 Chrysaora fuscescens
TTCAACAACAAAACGAATAATGATAAAAGGTCTATTTATACAAGGTTTGAAACTGAAGACGGGGGTAATATTTGACATATGTTCCTGACAATTAATTTGTATTCTCAGCCACAAATAGATCACTTGATCGTTCAAAATTCAAAATTTACTTTAAAGAATTAATTTTCATTTTGTATTTAGATACATTCTCTATTTAGGATTGTACTTTAGATAATTCTAAATTATATTTGGAAAAGTATAATTCTACATACTATTCCAATGTATACTATTCCAATGTATGTCCATTTATTATTGACTATAATTTATGTTAGCGCAATGATTTAGTGCCGACCACGTGCAGCGTTCGTGCCTGCGGGCTGGGAACGAGGTTTGAGATCACAGAACTCTGTCCGACCCCAACGTGTCTTAGATTAGATAACCTTTGCTGGAGACAGATTGCAGGGACATCTAGGCCTTGAAGATGGGACAAAAAAAAAAGAAGGTGCGTATTTTATTTTTATTTGAAACCTCCAATTAGACGGGGCCATCTTCTACATGTTCTGGTTGCGAATCTCCCCCGGCTGAAAGATTCTAGGTAAAATAGAAATAAATAAATAATCCTACCAAACGAGGTCGCACAACATCGCCTGCATCACTAGAAGCAGTATTTTGGCTCAAAATTCTGGATTCCTCTATCTCTAGGTGATAGTACGTGTACAAATCAAGGTGAAGTTTCATCAAAGCTATCAGAACTTGGTCCTTAAATTTGATTCCTTTCTACCTTCCAACCATGTAAGTAACAGATACTATCCCTGAAACGCATAGAGTATACCTAGTTGAAAAGAATCCCAAAAAACTTCTTTAGTTGGAAGACCAGTTTCCTTACTCAAAACATTGTCCTTTAGAGATGACACAATATATGAGCATCTGAGGCACTCAAAATCTTTTTGAAGCTGTTTAAGTCATTTGTTTTATTATCCAAGTCACTATTCAGAATAAAAGAGTCAGTAGAAACCATTCTTTCAGCTACATTTGAGGGCCCTGCAACAGGTTTAAATATGATTTCTTTCTCAAGAAGACTGGCCTCAGCTGCTGACGTTTTCTTCATTTTTCTTTCCTTCCCTTCTGGCTCAGTTTGAAAAAGCTTTGAAGCATTTCTGGCAAACATTTTAGGGTCCTTTTGTCACCATCCTGAATATATATATATACCTAAGTTTCTGTTTGGCTCTTTAGCTCTCCTAAACAAAACATAAATAAGATGGGAAAATTCGAACCTTAGACAAATTTTTTTTTGAAAATAAGGAAAATAGAGATTATATGTACTAAAGCTGATATGAGCTGAGTTAATATTGAGGAGTAGAATACCAACAGCCCAATGAGGATGAAGATCCTAAGGCTTACTCTCTGCCAGTTTTGGATAAGCTCTGGCCTTCAAAAGTTGGCCTTATAAAAGTTATATCAATGAGCAAGAATAATGATATTCACTTTGTCATTATTAATATATATTTTTTAACAATTACACTAACAAAAACTCTAAGAAGAATAAAAGAAAAAATATAAAAAAAAAACAGAATTAGTTAAAAAAGAGCCATTCTCTTAATATAATTACGGTTATGTTGGAGTTTAGTCAATTCAGGCATATCATATGGAAGTTTAAAGGGAGAAATTAGATTTTTAAATGTTACTATCTAGTAGCCATGTTTTGTATCTTTTAATAAAAAAAATTCTTATTTTTAGAGTCTCATATTTCTCTCGAGGTTTTTTTTCATTCCATACCTTCACTTCATAGTTTGTGATGAAATTTTGTTTATAGCTTGTTTTGACTACGCTGAAGTGAATGGCCTGGTGTTGCTTGTCTCGTTTTGATATTATGCCTCGAGTTACCTAATCAGACAAGCTTTTGAAAATGTTCTTCTACATTTTCTGATAATCCTACATGAACTTAGCACACTCTAGCTTTCGACAGTCATCTAGATAGTAGATCATATGATTTGAAAATAGGTGCACTTTGTATGTTTTGTTTTTTAGAACCCCTGAGTCTCACTGCTCTTTTTAGTTTCTTCCCACAAGGTATTTATGTTTAGGGTAGGCTCCTCCCTAAAATACCATAGTTGATATGAGGTGAAATGAATGCATTGTAAATTTTTATCAAGGTGTTTTGTGATATTTGTGATGTCTCATTTTTGCCACAATGCCAAGACTCTTGGCAACATTCATATTAATTTGTTGGATGAGGTATTTGCATGAGAGGATATTGTCAATTAGCTCCTAAGTATTTTGCATGATCTGTTTCTAGTAAGGGTTCATTGTTTATAGAAATATTTATTATGCATGAAGGTTTTCGTTGTTTAGCACTAACAGAAAAAATTCGATTTCTTTGTGTGTAGAGTAAGTTTGTTAGCAATAAGCCAGTCTGAAATTTTGCCTCCCTCTACATTTGCTGTATCTTCTATAACATTGAGATTTTGATGGGAGAGGAAAAGGCTGGTATCAATGAAAATTAAGAACCATTGATGCTTTGGGGATGTAATTTACATAAAGCAGAAAATGCAATGGGCCTAACACACTTCCTTGTAGTACTGAAGCCTGCTTATCAAAACTTCATGGTCCACTGTAAAAGCTTATGCAGAGTCAAGGAATATGCAACAGGAGAAATGTTTGTATCTATTGATTGAATGAGTTTATTTCAAATATCTAGAATGGCGAGGGTAGTAGATCTAAACTGATGCAGATATATGATTTCCGTCTTTTGAATACAGTTGATCAGACATGAGTACATAAGTTTTCACAGATTTTTGATGGATTATCAATGATGGCATTAGTCCTGATATAAAGTTGTGGATGCAACGATTTCTGTCAAAATAGTTGAGTGAAACGGGCAAAAAATTCCAGTACATTCCAGCATTTTTGCATGTTTTATTCTTATAGTAGACAAAACTTCATAAAAATATGTTTTTTTCTCTTAATCTCCACAGATTCAAGGAAATTTCTCAAACACCCACTCAATTACATCCCGCTTGCAGTCTTCACATAAATCTTTGACTGTTCTTCCATCTCTCTTTAAACAGAGGCGTTGATCCCAACTTTGTTATTCTCAGATGACCAGAACTTTTTATACTTAACAAGTGTAACCAACTAGGGCCTTTGTGCCTACACAGAAACAAACATTATTATGTAGTAATAAACACCTCTCTTATTCCCTGCCAATATGTTTTTGTAAACAGTAGTACTTATGAGTGGGTGTAATTGAACATTGCTCTCATTAAACTCTCCTGACAATTGAGCCTTACAACTCGCAAAAAAGGGCTCAAATTGAATTCATAGTTTTTTTTTACTTCTTTCATTGCATATGATTTATAGGAAACAAAAATATTACTTCCTGATTAATCAACACTTCTCGTTATGAAAAATTGTCCTTGTACCTAGATATTTATATTCCTTAGAAATTGTTTGTTCACCCTAGATATGGATTTGTTGTCTTCTTTATGGTGTTTTAGAATATTGAATGCTGGACTGTTTAAATAATAGAGTAGGAAAATGGCAGCAAGTCTGCATTTTGGTAATAACCCTTTGAGGCAACATATTTGCCAAAACAACTACATATAATCTTTATTTGCATAATTTTTTTCCTGAGTGTTAAACTAGAAAATAGCATTTATTGTTGGCATTATGCATAGATTATGTTAATCAGTTATCTTTTGATATTTTCCAGGGAGAAAGTGGTGCTGTAACAAACTATATCTCTAGAAGCCAGACTCTTAAAAAGCTGCAAATAAGCCTTCCAGATTTTCGGTAAGAAAACTATGAGATCACATAGCTCTTGGTTGTTTAAAATGCAATTTGCATAAATATATTTTTAAACTGAATTTGAATGAGGCAAGGGTTGCACAGTTTCTTGCAGAGTATGGAACTCTATTCCATAGAACAGTACCAACACTGAAATGCTTGGGTACCAGCAGTTTTCAAGTATGAAGATTTTGGTTTGAGTTTTTGATTATCCATTGCTGACAAGGTTACCCTGACAGGAACATTGTGTTCCACAAGATTGTCTAGCTAATCACGTACAAGACCATGCAAGCACTTAGAATTCAGAATCAGAATTCTCTGGGAGCCAATTTAGGTCTCTCAAAACTGGGGCTATGTGGGTATTCCATGGTACACTCCTGATCTCGCATTTTGGAAGCTGTAACAGTAGCTTTGCTATCAAACAGTGACATCCAATCTACTGTCTCTGCAGCTTCTATTGTCAGCTCCTTTCTTGAAAGATTTATTTTTTCTTTTTTATAATTTTTTTTTATAATACAGGTATATAGGCTGAGATGGCCCAACCCTATTACAATATTTTTTACCAATACTCTTTGTTACAATACATTAACTTAAGTATAAGGTACATCAAAACAATTTACATAAAAAGAAGTTACTAACTAAATAATGAATAGAATTAAGAATACAATAGGATACATTTATGAATAAAATTCAAGAATATCGACTATAGCACATGAGTGCAGCATGAAAATATATATAAAATATTAGAAATTTATCAAGGATACATAAAATCTTTAATTGTTTTTTTTTCTCTGATATTGAAAGAATTTTTTAAAAAAATTTCAAATTCCAGAATGGATTTATGGTCCCCCTGAGTCAAAGCCAACTAAACATATAATTTCTTTTTAAAAATTTGGTGGAGGGAAATTGTTTGTAAATTTTATCAAGCATTATTTTCGATTTTCTGGAAAAAGTGGACATTCCATTACAAAATGATTTTCATCTTTGACAATTGGTATAACCGAAAACCAACAAAAAAGACTTTTCTCTTGGGGTTTTATTTTTCCCATATATCTTCCAATCTCAATTTGCAAGCTGTGGGCACTTACCTGCAATTTGGATTAACAGCTTCGTGTTTTATAATCAGGTATGATATCTAAATATTTTTAAAAATTAATTGTAGTTTTAAATAATGCATAAGTTTTTAATTTTTTTCTCCTGAAGCAAATGTTCCTGCAGCTTTTGCATTATGTTTGTCTGAGAATGTCCCCTGACTTTATCTTTTATGGTATGATTTGGGTCAAATGCGTCAGTATTATAAAGAACATGCAGTGATCTAGTACTAGTTACCCAATTAGACTGTCCAGACTGCGCATCACAGACTAACATTTTTAAAGCCTTTTCAGCGCACCGTTTATCATCCAACGATAATAGAGTTTCAAAATGTCTATATGATGATGAGACAGCACAGCAATCCTACCAAGCTCTGAATAAACTGTGTCTGTATTAGTGGCAGACTTGACCCCCAGTGCATACTTGCAACTTGAGAGATGTAGCCTTTCAAGCTTTGGCCATTCGTGCACACCCCAAATTTCAGAAGCATAACTAATAATTGGCATAATGGTGTGATCAAAAAGGTAGAGAAATAATCTGGGCTGAAAACCTCCCCATTCCCTGCTTTTTGCTAAAAGCGAAAAGTATAATTTCTGTGCCTTCTCTTTTCCCTTAGATTTTATAGTTACTCCTAAGTATTTGTAGAATTCGCATTATTTTACTTATTACGCGAGACTTTATTTTTTTTGTTTCTTAAGATCATGATTTTAGTTTTGTCCATATTTATTCCATTGTCCATATTTATTCCATTTTGATGGAACTTGAAAATTTTTCTAAGGCATCTAGCTGAGACTGAAGTTCTTGGCAATTAGAACAAGGTCACCTGCATTCCCGTATACAGTCGTCCAGATCATTGAAAAATAATGCAAAAAGTAAATGACTTAAAAGGAATCCTTGCCTAACCCCCCCTCCCCCCGAGAACATGAAAAAAAATCTGTTATACCATCGACCCTTCTAACCAACGATTTAACTTTAGAGTACAAGGATGAAATAGTTTTAAGATAGTTGCCATTGATACCTAAATTAACAACTTTATCTAATAGTTCTTTAGTTCGGTTAAAGGTTGAAGTGAGTGCGCCGTTTCTGTTAAATGTAAAAAATCACTATTGTTAATAACTGCTGATTTTGAGCCAGTCCCTATCCAAGGATACTCTGATGTGTATGCAACCCATTGTCGCGTTATGCCTGATATTGAACGACTGAAGTTAATAATCAAGTGCAGGAAATGCGATATTATCAGACCTTCTTCATCACCGTGGAACGCACCAATAATTTTAGTGAAGAAAAAGATGATACGCTGCGTTTTGTTTGTGACTTTCAAGGCTTGAATCAAGTTACCAAGAAGGATTCGTATCCTTTACCACATATACGTGACGTGATCGATTCCATGGAAGGGGCTACATTCTGGTCAACACTTGATGCTGCGTCGGCCTATTGGTCGATGCCTTTAACCGAATCAGATAAGGAAAAAACTGCTTTCTTCGTACCAAGGGAGAAATACGAAGTCAATGTCACTCCTTTCGGGCTTTGCAATGCTGCAGCCTCTTACCACCGCATGATGGACATAACCCTTGCTGGCTTACCATCGGATAGGATCTTAGCCTATATGGATGATATTGTCATTTTCAGCAAAACGTTTGAAGAACATCTAGAAAATTTAAAAAAGATTTTCCAACGTCTCCGTTCTTCTAGTATATCATTAAAGTTGTTGAAATGTGTTTTTGCACATGAAAAGGTTTCGAATTATCGAAAGAAGGTATCCAACCCCAAGCCAGATTAGCTGACGCCATAATGAATTATCATCGCCCTTCCACAAAAAAGGAGCTAAAAGGATTCCTTTGCCTGGCCGGATTTTACCGGGCACTTATACCAAATTTTGCCCAAATCAGCCATCCACTCAATGCTCTCACAAGTGATACTGTTCCACTACCGTGAAGCCAATCATGTGAAAATGCATTTATACGTCTTCAGAACGAACTTTGCTGGGATCCTGTTCTGAAATTTCCCGCGTTTGACAAGCAGTTTCGTTGAAGTCGATGCAAGCAATTTTGCCGTCGGGGGAGTATTATCGCAGTTGGAATGGATAAAAATTGCACCCAGTGGTGTAATTTTCAACGGCCTTAACAAAGTCTCAACAAAACTGGTCCGCTACAACAAAGGAGGCATTTCCTCTTGTCCTCTCCGTTCGTCACTGGCACGTTTATTTAGCTGGCACAAACTTCGTATTGAAATCAGACCACAATCCCCCCATCTTCATGCGGGCTCAAAAGGATTCTCGTGGCAAAATTGGTCGTTGGATCAACGAACTTGAAGAATTCGATTTTACGGTCAAATACTTTCCCGGAAAATTGCGAATGATAATCAACCTGCAGAACCCTTTGAGGAAAATATTTACGCAAATTTTGTTTCGAGTCAAAATTTCAAAGAACATTTACAAGAGGCTCAATCTCAAGATCCCGTGATTTTGAATGCAATAATTAATATCCAAATGGGCCAGCAGATGACCCAGGGTCGATTAAAAAGAGTTCAGCTTCAGTTACGAATAGAGGATGGAATCCTTACTAAATCGGGTCATGTGGTATTACCTCCGTCATTACGCAAACTGGTCGTCTCTGAGTATCATATTGTAGCTCATTTTGGGGCAGACAAGATTCATAAACTGTTGAAACAGCCTTTTTATTGGACAAATATGTTTAATTACTTACGTACATTTACTTCAAACTTGCCAGAAGTCCAAGTGTGATACCAGACCTCCTTAAGCACACTTGTTTCCTATGTTTGTCCCTCACTCTCCAATGCAGTTCGTGTCGTTAGACATCGGCATCGGCAAAGATATCAGTACATTTTACTTATTGATGACGTTTTTTCCAAATTCATCAATGCCATGCCACTAAAAGATCAGTCTGCAACGTCTATTGTCGAGGCTTTTCTTGAGAACTGGGCGTATGTTCGTGGAACCCCACCATATTTATTAGCAGAACATGGATCAAATGTGGACGGTCAAATGATGAATGATATTTGTACTTCCTTTGGCATCGAAAGACGCCGATCATCTGCTTACCACAGCCAAGGCAACGGGTTTGCTGAACGCAATATTCGAATAGTCAAAGATCTATTACGTTCTGTGTTATTACATCGTCGGCTTATCCAGGCAAAGTGGCGCCAAATTCTGCCGCAATTAATCTTTGCGTTAAATTCAAGCGAGAGTAAGGCCACTCAATGCATACCATTTGATGTTGTTTTCGAAAGGTCTGCAGTCCTACCACAAGACATTTTATTTGATGTTCCACTCTCCGATGAATGTCACTCGTCATCTGTCACTGATTACAAACATGACGTCACTTGCGCATTGGCGGATGTGTTCGCTAACGTTATCAAAACATTGCAATTAAGCAAAGAAAAAAAGCAGAAGCAATATAGTCAAGGTATACGATTCACCGATTATGCAGTCGGACAATCAGTGTGGTTAAAAGTAAAACATTATAAAACAGAAGAAAATCGAAAACTTGCCTCTCGCCGTGATGGCCCTTGGACTGTTCTGGAGAAGCTTCCGAATGGGGTGAACTTTAAGATCATTAATTCATGACAAGAAGAAAAGGTGATTCATCATGACCGCCTTATACCTGTACTCGAAAATCTTCCTACAGAACATTTGCAAGAAAAACAACCCGCGGAATCTTCTCCAATGCCTCAAACAGAACATGACCACGAATCCAGTGATGGCGGATCGTCTTGTTCAGAATCCGATATGGATGACAGTTTTGATGAACATTCCAGTACTGGTGAATCTGATGGTGTTGCAGTCGACGTTCCTGTTCGAAATCATCCGCGCCGTCAGAGGATAGTTTGTATCATACCGAACACTATTCCTTGCGACGCTATTCGTATTTAACTTTATATTTTATTCTATTTTTACTTCGTTCTGTTGAACTTCGTTCATTTAGGGAGAGAGAAATGTAGTATCGTGTAGTGTTGACCCCCGTAAGTCTCTAACAGAACTACGATCACTGTGTTTGCTTTTTTTAGATTTCAAAACATCACCAATAATGTATTTCGTTTTAGCTATGTTTTTGCCTTAAAATTGTTTCTGTGCGCAACTATTTCCTATATGGAATAGCTATAAATCTTGAGGACCTAACCTACCTTCAGTTTGTATTGCTAGCTATATATAATTGTTCAATGGTGGCAAAGTATAGCTCTTTATCATAGTGTTTCCCCTTCTATCGATAATTAAAAATCATTTGAAGTTACCTTTTTGCTGCTACTCGCGCCATTTTTGGGCCCTCCTCGTAAAACTTTTAAGCATTTGTTTTATTTTCCAGACGTCTCTGCATTCTGAAAGGCATATATCCAAGGGAGCCAAGAAACAAAAAACAGCTCAACAAGGGAAATAGTGCAAATAAAACATACTACTATTCGAAAGACATACAATATTTAGCCCATGAGCCTGTTTTAAACAAGTTTAGAGAATTCAAAATTTTTGTGAGGAAACTAAAACGAGCACTTGATAAGGGAGAGCTTGGTACTGCTACAAAATTAGAAGAAAACAAGCCAATCTATTCTCTTGACAACATTGTAAAAGAAAGGTAAGCTTACATAAGGTTGGTAGCAATTTTTTATGCCACAAGGGAAATTTGTCGTTGTCATTTTTAGTTTTAATGCATGGATAGAAGCTATTCTGTAAAAGTATTATATTTTAGCACTGAAATCTTAAGAAGTTTTGTTGCAACAATCTAGATTTAAATTTGTTTTGCTTTTAATGTGAAAGCAGTTTTTATGATTTTTCTTGAAATGGTTGTATTTTTTCCAAAATTGTCTCTAAGTATAGTGCTGTATCATCACTCTATTTATAATATTTTGTAATTTAATTGTGTTGTATTGCAGAAAACAATTCAGTGATTTGATGCCTTTGATTTGTCTATCACCATCAAATATAGATATACTGTGGTACAGCATATATTATGTTATCATACTCGCTACCAAATATCCCCCAAAAGAAAGACTTTTGTCAGCTGTTCTTAAAAGAACCACATTATGTTAATAAAAAGATTTTAAATAATTTTTTCAAAGATACCCACTTTTCACTGATGCATTAAGAGATCTTGATGATGCGCTGTCAATGATATTTCTTTTTGCTGTAATGCCTCAAACAGACAAAATTAAGGTAGGTGGTATCATTTTAATTGATATCTCTCTTGCAGGCTCCAGGCTACTTTGCATGTATCGCCATTGAGCCTAATTAACGACCTTGTAGATTTGAATTATAGGGTTTTTCCCTTCTTAATTTAATTAAAATTGGAAACCGTTGGAAAGTAAGGTCATCTTTATTATAATGAACATTAATTGTTACTTAAGGATTGGAATTAAGTTCAGCCCCTGCACCTATATTGTTTGATGTTATCGAGACGTTGTAAACACACCTTGCTGCCAGTATAAGCCACTTTCACATTCCAATGTGAAGTGGAGGCGTCTGTTCGAAAACGAGGCTAACGATGATGTTTCATCGTTCTCTGAACAACCTCCATTAGTTAATATCGTCTTTTCGCGCTACAAGTAAATATATTCTAATTGTGCTGCGATGGAACAGTTTAACTCGTTGATTCCTGATGGAAAGTCTGTTACTTGCTTGGAAGATTTAGGTACTTCAAAGTCAAAGATCTAAAGAAGATTTTTGTTCGATACAATGAAAGGGTATTTTGGTAACAAGGCCGATCTGATCCTCCGTACATATGCTGTGTTCAGTAGGGCGAAAGATTCATCAATAAATGAAGCTGGCAAAATTAGATCTCCGGACATGGATAACCCTTTGTGCACCTACAACGAAATATACCATTCAAGATGCGGGCATTTGCCCTAGGTACCAGATTTACGTTGTACTCCACCATTTACTTTTATCCAACTTTATGAGTATTTGGTATTGCGTACGCTCAAGCACAAACATATCTTTTTGAAAAGCACTGGCTATAAGAAATTGAAATCTTTTCCATTTTTCTATGAAGGCTTTATCCGAAAATTTTTGCTCGGAAAGGATGGAGACTATACTTTTGCGCATGAAAGCATCCTTGAAAAACATTCTTTATAAGGTTCTTGTCATTTTGGATTCTTCTGGCAATGTCTCTAGTGCAGCTTGCACTTGTCCTGCTGGTGCTGGTCTGGGTGGGTTTGGGAACTGCAACCATGTTGGTGGTGTCTTATTTGCATTGGAAGACTTCAACCGAAAAGGATATCAGCAATGCACGGACTCCATATCATGCACTTCAAAATTATCTGCATGGAATGTTCCTGCCGCCTATTCTTCTAAATCTGTTTCTGCCCTACCAATCGATGATATGATTCTTTCCAAAATCAAGTTTGGTAAAGATATTGGTTGTAAGCCCAAATACAAGTTGTTTGATCCCCGGGTTCCAAAAGAGCAATGGATGAAAATTGTCTTCAACAACTGACAGCTAATATTGCCATTCATTCACCAAATAGATGCCTTTTTGCTTTTCATGACCCACCCACTTGTATTCCTTCATCTATTGAACTTGTTTCAAGCGAGAAAGTTCCAAGTTTGAAGTCTCCTTTTCAAGGTTTCCATGTAGAACTGATTAAATTTAAAGATTCTATGCCATTTAATGATTTTTACGACATTTCCTCACCAAATTTTAAAGAGATGATAGATTATTACAGTGAGAGAAATACTATGAATGAAGAAGAAGTAAGAATGATAAAAAACCTAACTATTGGTCAGGCATCAAAGTATCATTGGAAACAACAGAGGATGTATAAGATAACTGCCTTAAATTTTTACTCAGCTGCTGGTAACACAGTTGAACCTTCCTCAAAGCTACGTTCAATGTACTATTCAACTTTCTCTTCCCCATCTGTTCAACATGGTTAAAACTACGAGTCCCATGTACAATCCTTATACAAAAATTCCATGGTCCAAAGTGGTTTTCTAATATTTCTGTTGAAGATGTTGGATTATCATTATCCAGTAATCACTCTTATCTTGGTGCATCATTGGATGGTTTGGTTAGCTGTGATGGGGAAACATGGGGGCTTGAAATGTCTTCTGTTACCTCGTTTGGTGTCAGAGATTCAGGTTTGTGACTCAGGTTTGTTGGATAAGGAAGCTTCATATTTGCAGAGCAAAAAGTCTAAGTTAGGTCGATTTTACTCATTACCCAAGATTCACAAGGAATTGAGCAGTGTTGTTGGCAGGCCTGTTGTTAGTAATAGTGGTACGGCTACAGAGCACATATCAGAGTTTTTAGATT
>JAACYV020060342.1:0-10108 GCA_009936425.2 Chrysaora fuscescens
AACAGCAAGAGACCCTGCAGGGTTAGGGCCTGAACGCACTACGCTGTAACTAAACTCCAACTAAGTTAGTCAAAGCGTACTAACAGCAAAAGACCCTGAAGGGTCAATCAGGTTTGACTATTATAGTAGAAAAATGCAACGCACTTGCACAAACTGTGGTTTTGGTCCATAATCTATATTGTGCCGCTTATCCCCGCCCCTTTCCTATAGCAGTGGAGGCATGGCATGTCATTAAAGGCGCCGTGTGTTTGCATTAGTCCTTGGATAGCGGAGGTCAAAGGCAGCAGTATGGTATCTTCGATCTTAGTGAAAAATACAGCAAATAACTCAGAATTTGTCAAGCTGCTATTTTGGCGAACGCACTAGCACTGACTTTATATTTGCATGAGGTTTAACCAGAGTAATAACTCAGACAAAAGGTAATGAGGTACTATATGTTAGTCATGAAAAATTAGCTGTAGTGCGTTCAGGACCTTAGAAACTCTCTATCTTCCACATCATTATCATAAATGCTAGAATTCCTGAATTTGTTTTTAAAATGGATGCTAGACCAAGCAACCAAGGACTAGATGTGGTTTATCCAAAACTGCAATAAATAGGAAACAAAAATTGGCGAGGCAAATGGTTCAAAACTGGGAGTTTCGATCCCGGATCATTATATTCCGTAAAAAGGAAAACTCCACATAAATAGACCCGGATCTCGTTCGGTTTAGCCCGTTGGTCTATCAAGGAGCTTCGTTGTTCCTTTATTGCTCTCTCGTAAAACCAGTGACACAATTCCTTAATCAATAGTATCATCTATGCGGGATCTTACTGTATCCGAACGAAAACAACAATACAGCTGTTTTGAACGCAGTGTTTTGGTAGAAGCTGCTTCAGAAATCTTCAAAACTAGAATCGAACAAGATACTGCTTGTCCCTGGAGCTCGATCAACATGGCCAAATTTGGTTAGAACTGATTTCCATCATGACCGATGCAGACAATATTTATTTTGTCTCTTTACTTTTGCCTAACAGAGCGCTGGTTTTTTCGTTTTTCGAAGGAATTCAAGCATAATTTATTACCAATTCAGTGCCAGGAATTTCAGTTACAGATCTTTAAAATTCCTACTACATTGAAGGTTTTTAAAAATTCCAAATAACCAAACGTTTGTATAATCTTGATGTAGCAATGTCCTTCATTTGGCGATGCTGTATGGGCTTGATTTCACTCACTTGAACAAAAAGCTAAGAAAAATATAAAAAAAGCATTTTAGCAAGCAATAAAACCAGTCTTACGCATACAATTATCAAACAAGAATCTTGTTTAATCTTGCCAATGATTGAGCAGTAGAGCAGGGCAAGATAATAACTGATGACGAAACAAGGTAGTCAGGTAGCTAGAAATTGATCGACGCAGGGTTGACACAACTTAAGTTCTTGAGTGGTTAAACAAGTTAAGGGTTGATGAAGAAAATAGAGAATCCCAGCTAACTGATATTTCTGCTCAGTAAAACGACGGATGTTGCTCCAATTCGTCACCAACACAGCGATCAGGTATTTACAAGTGTAGATGGCCTTATGTCTTTATTTTTGATAACTATCATCAGAAAGTCATAAATTAGGAATTTGCAGTGCCGCATATAAACCGTTAGAGCTGGTTAAATAATGAAACAGTCAATAATGAAATGAAAGAAAGGAAAATGCAATGAAATTCACGAAAAGTTTACAGAGGCCTTTTTGGATTTCGCGGATGTACTCCGATCCCTCTCTTTATGTAGCGAACAAGATGTAAATAACAATGAACGTCAAAATGTGCATGTTATTACGGGTTCCACACCATACCAACCTTGCTTTGGTGCAAATTTTAGGTCTGAATAGTTTAACGTAGGTGACACATCAGTCATGCGCTAGTTTTAGGCTTTGGGCAACCTGTGCCAAGTGATTTCATCAACTTTACAAATAAGATTTACCTGTACGGATATCCGTGGTACTTTCCTCTGAAAATCGACAACAAGGCGCTAAAGAACAGAACAATCATGGCCATCCCTAAGATCGTGAGAACTGCAACAAAAAAATAAGACAACACTTAGAAAGCAAGAACACAGTCATTATATGCTTAACGCTCTCCCCTTAATTAATCAAAATATGCGATAAAGTACAAGTTGAAACTTTAACCGGGGGATAAAATTGAACTCGTTATTTCGAAGTCTCTTATCTGGAAAACTTTCTAACCCCCCCCCCCCCCCCTATTCTGTGACAAAATATTACTTTGGTTTCATCTTCAAAAATTCCCGTTTCCGTTGTTATTTAAAGATAGCAAGGTCAGGAACACTGACTGAAAATTGTCTGAAGAACATTTTAATTTGCATTCAAACTGCTACCCCTTGACCTAACAGGGGGAACCTCAGCAGATCATAAGCATTACCAGCAGTATGTCTTTGAAGATTCCCACAAAACAGATAAAACTGCCGTGTTTAAGATACTTAATCGGTTGTCAAAATGTCCACCTTTCCTGGTTCTACTACCCTTGTTACTTGTTTGTGATGATGGTGAAGATAATCATTATAGAAGAGCTGCTAATATGGCATCATTAGATAACCCTCTTCAGATGCAAAAATCGCGAACATGAAGGTAGGAATTTCAGAGTTCTTACTTGTACGTTTTTTTGTATCTTCTTGTTTTAGGGCCAGATCGTTCAGCAAGATAAAGCCAAGACAAATCAATGCATCTAGCATCACGTTAAGAAACGCCCATCTCATTTATGCAATTCAAACATAACAATTTAAACAGTATATAATAGAGTACCCCCAATAAACCCGCTATCATTACAAAAAAGATAAAATCGAAAATGATGCATTTTTAGCAAAATAAAATCTCAAATTGATGCAATTTAGCTATAGCAACATTTCAAATGGTCGTATATAGTTTGAACCATGAACAAAAAAATATCATTTAGTTTGCCCGAGTAATACAGCAAACATACTTGTATCTCTATAACATTACGTGGGAAGTATGCTGTGATTCTGTTACGACTTATGTAAGCTCTCACGTAAATGGGTTGATAAATAACATGGCCAATAGCTTTATAGATTTCTCGAACAACCATAAAATTATAGAAAGGATACAGAGGACGAGAACAATATATGTTTCAGCAACGAGTTGGCCATCACTACTTCCATGGATGTATATCTGAAAAGGAATACAAGAATAAATAATTGATGAACATAGAATAGAGTATAATATATAATGTGTTATTATTCTAGATATGCCTTTCCTTACTTGTTTGCAACTTTTCAGAAAGAGGAATATTCTTCAACTTCAAAAGATACCAAAAACCACTAAGGGTTGGGTGGAAATTTAATCACTGAAATTTATGACAATAATGCAATAAGCCCCACTGGAACATTAACTTAATTTTCAGGGTAATAATGTTGTACTTAGGTCAAACACCTATCTTTTATGTCCTTCTAAAGAAAGAGCAGAAAGAGAAGATATTCTGCATGTATATGTTTGAAAACATTGTATTATCATGACAATTTGCTTGAGAAACATCTACTAAAAACCTACAATTTCTCCACTCTGTGGATTTCTATGTGCATAAGGAGGTCCTCTGATTTGATTCCACATTTGGCCAGATATCATGACAAAAACAATCACCTGAAAGAAAAAGACCAAAAAGGCAATAACTATAGAATAGCACACATATACCACTGGAACAGCACACATATTTGAGACTTCAACTTAAAACTATACAGTAGGTATGTGGCAGCCACTTTAGCTAGTTAATCATATGGAAAGATAACTATATTGAATATTAATGGCAAAATTCAAAATTCTTCTTATTGAATTGATACAACTCACCACTGCTCCGATTGCCCAGTATTGCTTGTTGCTAATGAAATCCAAGCTTTTTCTTCTTACATATAAAATGCAACCAAGGCCAGCTAACAGGATGCCAATGAATATAGCAAATGCATAATTTGGAGGACGAACTATTCTTATCTAAAAAGATAGAAATTTCACTTTAAAATCTCCCAGACTTGATTCATCATATATAAAGTTAAATGTTATGGGGAAAAAACATAAAGTATATTACATGAACATCAGTTCTTTCAGCGATCCATTTGCCAACTTGCTCTGAAGAAAATCCTTGCCTAAAATTGCAAGAAACATTGCATACATACACATGATGATTAGACATGGTATGCAATTTGCCAATACAGTGACACCCTAAAACTTAAATGTTATAAAAATCTGCATGCTAACTGTTTTAGAGAAACTATGATGCTGATTTTCAAAACAGAGACAGGAGGAATGCCTCCAGCAACTGAAATAGAAAATTATTAAATACTCGGCTTCTAACCCATTAAGATAGCTACTGCTGCCATCAATGGAGTTTGTAGGTGATACTATTGAAAATACTGCCATTTGTCATACCATCATAAATGCTAAATGATCATAAAAAGGCATAGAAAATACCGTTGCATATCGTAGGTATCTCCTCTTTTTGGCTTTCCTTTTGCAGGGAAATGCATGATGATTGGAGCAGAGTTTAGTTTCAGCTGAAATAAAACATGCATAACAAATCAGAAAACAAATAAAATGAAGCTAAGAAGTGACAAAATGAGTCTTTTTATTCGTTCATAAGATTGTTGAACCTCATTTAACAGTATAAATAGGTTAGCCTTACAATAACTAGCTTCTTCATTCAATGCTTTAATCAACTTTCAAGACCAATTAATTCTCAAATGTAAATGATTGTGCAAGTAGAGTAACTAACGAGTCTCAGAGTGGAAATAAATCACTTACGGATTGAAAAACATCGGAGCCTTCATCAAAGTCAACCATTGCAAAAAACAATCTACTGTTATATGAGGATGAGTATCTCCAAGAATTTGCAATAATCTGGAACTCTGAATGCACGTCTCTGAAAAGAATAAAGACAATTATTTTAGTAATACCCAGCAGTTCTTGTGCTAACAACACCAAACTTGTAATTTAACTTTAGGATTGAAGCCAACTGCGGCTAGGAAACAAATCTATGAATTAAGTTCCTTTGATTTCCAATGTTCCAATGTCACAGACAATGCTACTTTTGATGAAGCAAAATTGTTTATAACTGTCTTGAATGATTAAAAAAATAATGATGAAATGTTTATTTGTTGTAACAATAATGCATTTTTCAAGATGCAACATTCCAGTCTGGCAATATGTTTAATGCACAATATTCTGAATCAAATATATGGAATAAAAACCGCAAAGGGTTACTCTGCAGTCTAGTATATCCTTACTTGCAAATGCCACATTGACGTTGGGGCGAAAGGGCAGTTAGCATGATAATAACTGAATAGTTTCTTGGAGAAAACTTCAGGTAAGTTCTATATTTATCTCCATTCATTCGTATTATTGGTCTTCGAAGATTCAACTCAATCAGATTCTGAACTTTCACTTCCAGTTGTGCAGCTACATTCTGTAAGAAATAATATAACAATTTGCAAAATGAACTCAAAGGCTGCAAATTTATTTTTCACTACGTTCCTTGGGACACTGCTATGTTAATAGTCTATAACATGGATTAAATACCAGCACCCCCAAAGTTTAAAGTGTGCCAGATCGAGCTAGTTTTGCTTTTCTCAAAAACACTGCATTGTTGCAGTCTGCAGTTTAAATGATTTGTACACCATCTCCCTGCACTGGACTGCACCTATGTTGTACGTTGTCAGTTGTATCGCCTCTGCACTCACTGTGATGAATATTAGTGCCACACCTTTTTAGGCAACATTCGTGGAGACTACGCCTTTTTTTAAGTATGCATTGTCAAACGACGAACATTTTCTTGAGTGTGCACTGGCCCAACTCTGCAGACTGGATCTAGATCGTTACATCTAGTAAACTCTTTAATCTAAGTAAAATATCTACGTATTCTAGCTTTTTTCCCCGTCGCTTTTCCCGTCTAGCGTTGAAAATAAATCTATTATTTGATCTGCAAGTTTTTTGGCCTACCAGGGCTGGGCTAACGGTCCTATCTTATGTCGTATTATAGGCCTAGTCGTCAGAGTGTAAAGAAATACCGGCCTCAAGACAGAATCAACAGAAAAAGCTATAGATTATTAGCCATCTTTACTTTTCAGATACTTACTTCCTTTTGTTTTTTGCAATCAATATCAATCGTTAATGCCACCAACAAAAGCAGCATTGCTTTACAAATTCCTCCAGCAGCCGCCATTTTCCCCATTTTGCAAGGTGTACTGGTGTTCTTCATGTAGAATGAAAGTAAACCATTGAGAGGCTACGAACATGCGCAGTCGAGGAAAGGCGAGTGAAAGATTCTTCTTATCTTATCTTACATTGGAGATGCACAAAATATGAAATTATTGCCGTTACCTGTCTGGTATTTGCAATATGAAACTGAATTTCGGATTTGGGGTCTTAACACCGTTCCGTTTGTCAAGGTCATCGTCGAATAATTATAACGACCAGATACAGGCCGACCACGTTTGTTCTCGGAAAGGAGGTCAGTGATGAAATAGAGATTTGATATCGACAGTTCTAGCAGTGACGTAATGTAGCCCGACATACAACACTCCATGTGTCAATTGTGGCACCCAATTTTACCACCATGCGTTGACAAATATAGTGATATTTTCACACGCTCGGCCAAGTTTCATCAGACAAGCAATAGACAGACAATGGTTCCACAAATGAGGCCCATTTCGTTCTTTAAATATTTATTTCCTTCAACCGGTTTCCTGCATTCATAATTCACTTTACTCCAGGTATGTGCCTTTAAATAAAGGTCTTTCTCACAACAAAGGTCAGAGGCCTGGCCCTACACCAAAAATCTAAAAATAAAACAAGGTTTACACTGTTTACTTATCCCTCTAGGCAAACCCTATGCTGATAGTAATAGAAGCAAAATTCTTACTGGCTTGTTGCTTAGAGGTTTTGAGTAAAAGGCAACGACCACATGATACAGTAGAACGTTGGTCCGAATGGAATTGGCTGTTTGAGGTTTGAGGCAAACCGACCACTTGTTGATAAACGTGGGTCTCCCATTAGCTATTGAGAGCTCACAGGATAGAAAGAAAGCGCAGCAGCAGTTAATCCTTGTTTATATGTCCGATGCATGCAGGTATCGAATGCCATCATGTGTTTGTTATTAGAGCTTGCACTGTGATTAAATGAGAACATATATCATCAGAAATCGAAGCCTCATAAACACGTTTTTTCACAAATAGGCAAAGGCAATAGAGTTGAAACTTTGAGCATATCCCTAGTTTCCATTAATAATCTTTTTTAATTACCGAATAGTTAAGAAGCAAGTTGGATTTACTAGGGCAAATTGGTACAAAATTACGTCCTACTAGTAAAGATTAAAAAGCTGAAATGGCACATTGAATTAATTCCTTCGTTTTTCAGCCATTTGCAAAGTGCCTTTTATGGTGCCACCAGCAAAATGGTAAAGAATTTGATTTATGCAAATATTTACACTGCCAATTTGAATTCAGTTTAGTACGGAGATAACAACAGAGAGAACATACATTTCGATGACGTCAGGAAGGTTTTGTTTTATCTTGTTTGAAATTAAATTACTAGTTGTTGATAATAGTAAATGTTTAACGTCAATTCTGCATCACAATAAAGGAGAAGGCATTAACGGTAGGTTTGATCAAGTAAGTGGAGATTAGATACACTTAAACAAACTTTGTTTGAAGCTTCTTAATTTCATCAAATAATTGCAACGTAATCCTTTGCAGGCAAATATTGAAAGTTAATCAGTAACCCGAGTGTCTTTCACAATATTGTATTTAACAAACAGAACTGCAAAATTAATACGGCCAAAGGCCGGAAAGTGAGCATGTCGAAATGCAGCTCGAAAGATGTAAATTCGACTGAGTGTTCAGAATGTGCCTAGCTCTTGCAGCGTCGGCTGTTAAGTGTTCGGCTGGAGTTGATCACTGCTTCCTTTCGTGTTTGAAAACACGGGAAGGATCCTGGGCGAAAGCAGCAGAAAAACAGGTGCCATATGGTTTTTAGTCTCTTTTTACCTATCTCATTAGCAAATCGGATTATTAGGACTACTTCCTCGCTTCCCATCGAAGGAAGGAGATTTTTTCTACACCATGAGACATGTTCGAAAACACGTTGGCTATTTTTCCACAGAATTATCTGCTCTTTAACAGCACGGTGAAGCGCATTTACAAGCGCGCATCTGTCGAAAGCTCGTTTTTTGCCCTCATCAGACAGCCCCGAAAACTCTAGAGCGAAACTTACTCGGCTGATAGCTACTTATTTCCTTTTGTGTGAGACAAGACTGCCTCAGAGAACGGTTGCAGGCTCGATCAGTAGCTAGTTTATCTTCATAAATTACAAATTCCGTTGAAATTCATGCCTTCTAAAATAACGTTACTGTATTTATGAATCACCCAATTTACACGTCTGCAAATGAATTTCGGTGAAAGGGCAGCTTGAATAAATGTATCTATGCCAAACAAGTTCCTGCTGAGTGGCACATTAATCCACAGAGTAATGCTAAAATTACTTTGTCATGAAAAAATTGGAGTCCTAACTAGAAAACAAAGGTAAAAAAGCTCGAATTCGGCTTGGATTAGGATATACAATGTGATCAATTATGAGGGTTCTTACGTTTTATGATTGGAATGAAGCTGTCACTGAGGAAAGGCGTTAGCCAATAAGGTTCATTTCGTAAGATGCAAGCCTCTCGGAATTCTAGAAAGGCCAGTAACTGAACTGAGAAGGCTTTCGATGCTGAGAAGGTTGTCAAGATTAAGCCACAGATGACAATGGACGACGCAAAAATTCATCGCATCCTATTTTGCGTGTTTTTAGCAATAATAGCAGTTTCGATGTCGCATGAGATACAAATAATAGAAAGAGTAGGTGTGGATTTTAGGTTGGTATACTTTAGTCTTGCTTTCTTTCTCATGGGTCTTAACACTTTAGCTTACTTTTTTTAGTATTAAAACAGTTTTTGATAACTTCGAGATCTATTTGGTGTAAATGAGACCAGATAATGTCATGGACGGAATGACTAAGTTTGCCAGAAAGCCAATTTGATTATGTATTCTCGGATACTGGTATGGGCCATTGAAGGTAAAGAGTGAGGTAGGGTTAGTACCGCTCGGAAGCACGAAGTTATTGACGCAGCTCACATGGCCATTGCTTCGAGCATTCCTGACTTTGATCTCTGTAGAAGCACCTAAGCTATCAGGACAGTGGATGTTAAAAAACTAAGATTTGCGCGTGGGATCTTATAAGAGCTGCAGGCTAAGCGGCCACGGAAAAACAACGGATCAGGCAAGAGCGAGCAGCAATTTTATCTGTGCACAGATGAAGGTTACACTTACATTATCAAGATATCTAGATTCTTAATTCCCTGACTCAAAAACGTGAATACATTGCTCTCTATCGCACTTTAGTTTCCTGGCAAGGCGGTGGAAACGGAAAACTCGGTTCACATGCTTCGACTAGACGCAGTCGAAACGTGTGATCAACCGAAAAAGAAGGCCGAACAAATGTCCATGCTGAGATGAAAGAGTTTTCTTCGCTCAGCAAGACGGTTTTACTTTGATTTCTATCTGTGTAAACGCATTTTCATTTACGTGCAACGTAGACACATTTCCCCACGAAAGGTTGTTTGAGCTAACAACGGTGAACCGTCTCGCCTGCCAAAAATGTCTGTGTTGTAAAAACTGTAGACGCTAATTTGACACAGTCCTGTTTTAAGGGTGTGTTTGCCCCTTCGTACCCTTCAAAAAGGCCTCCAGTTCCTAAAATAGCCCCTTTGTTTTGCAAATAAACTATAGCATATATTTTACTCTATAGGACTGTGTTTTATTTATGTAGCATGTGAACGGCCAAACATCGCTACACATTTCTAGTATGTTTTAACAAACCTCATTCACTTATGAGTAGTGTTTTTACTTTAAACGTGAATAATATTTGTAGTACTTTAAGTTTCTTGTTCTTGAGGTTGGTTGAAGGTTTCTTATACGTTACTTGTAATAAAAACGTGTAATGCGATTATGACAAACGAGCAGCCAAGGGCGACAATCAATTTATTCCATTTCCCATTCACGTAACAGAGATGATATTCTGTCTAACA
>JAACYV020060453.1:0-10256 GCA_009936425.2 Chrysaora fuscescens
CAACAGAGTAGAAAAGGTTTCAGCAATGTGGGAGCGGTTCAGGGGCTTTTTAACTGAAGAATCGTTGGTGATGGATTGATTTGGAGGATTTGCAGCCATTTGTGAAGCATGCGAAAATCAATGCCACACATCAGATGTCTACAGTGCGGTCATGCAAAGTTTTTATGTTATTCGTGTGACCATGCTATACACCAAAACAACCCTCTTCATGATGTTTGTTAATAACCTAGGTAAAACTTTGTGCATGCTGTTGGCCATAATAAAGTGGTCATATCTTTTCCTAAATTGTAGTCAGTATATCTCGCTCCTTTTTACTATATGTATTTTTGTGTATATTGCAGGCAGATTTGATTTAAAGAAGTACTACACTTGTTGTTTGACATGTGGTCATATGTTGGACCCTTTCAACTTGAGATCCATCATAAGATCAAAACTGTGGCCTGGTAGCGAGGAATCGACCACAGCGAAGGAGCACAATTTTGTTGTGAACGATAAGTGCACCCATTTTTAACCATTATCGTTAAAATCAAGGTGCTACCTGGGTTTGATGATAATCGTTAGAAACTGGCATGAGGGCATGTTGAAAGGATCCAGATCAGCTTATTAACAAGCTTGTTTCCTTCATTGTTCAGGTGGGTCGACTGCAGATTAAAGAGAACTCTTTGCCAAGAGACATTATTGCAATAGACGAAACTCCGGTTTCTTGTGGCCCCAACAGACAATGGTCCCAACCGGCAGAAAATATGTTTCTTTGAAATCTACAGGTCACGAGAAAGCCCGTGTGACTGTGTGCCTCACTGCTAAGGCTGATGGCTCAAAATTAAAGCCTCATATAGTATTTAAAGGAGCAGTACGTGAATGCACAGCATTGCAAAACGAGTTTAAGGGGTGCTGCATCGTAGCTTCATCTGCAAAAGGGTGATGATCACCGAACTTAGATATTTTGATCATCGGACTTAGATATTTCAATCATTTAACTATTCATATATCATATTCCCTATTTTAAATATAACAATTAATGATTTACATAGTACTCATTAACAGATTAGTCACTAAAATATCGAGCAAGGGTCCTTTGTTTCCAGGGGATACTATGTTTCGTAATCTAGAAGATCAAAACGCTTGGATGATGAATGTACGTTATTGTAGCTTCAAGAATCATTCTGTTTATGATATATGGAAATTCAGCACTTCCATACAATAGCAGTAAACAAAAATATTATCATCAAGGTTGGAAATATCTAGGTTCAGAAATTCTGGGAGCTTGATATGGAGATTCACACGAACGTTTTTAAACAAAGAGCAGTGCAGGAGGAAATGCTTGTTATCCTTATTTGCTGTACAGCAATTGCAAAGTGGACTTACGGCGTTAAACCTGTGCCTAGACCTATGCTCGTTTAGAACACTGAACTGCAAGTGCAATTTCGATAAGATTCTGATTCCCCTTAGTATCATATATGTACACACAGTTTTCATTCGGACGTATGTTAAAGAGCATTTTTCGCTTAAATTCGGCAATAGACTTGGAGGACCTGGAATTTCTATCCAGCGAATTATGTCTCTTTTTGGACAGCTACCTGAGTATAATATGAAAAATTTAATGAGCGCCCCCCTCCAATGAGCACCCTCAAAAAATATCGAAAATTTAATGAGGGTTTACGACATTAGTGGATTCGCGGTCTTGCGCTCTATTAAGTAAGGGCCTAATTTGCATATTTAAAATATTTGCGGGATACACGTTCGATTCTCTGTAGTGCTTTTGCAATTGCATAAGGCTGTGCAAGCTAGCATTGATTATGGTTTTACTTTCTACATCTACAACGTTTATTCCTGCATTCTGTGTTACATCTACAAAAGGTCATTCCTAGAGAAGCAGTAGGGTTGGCTTCTGCTGTCACTAGAAGAATCTTCGGATACCTTAGGTGACGGTAAATCCTAAAGCGGTGACCCAGTTAGATTCCATAACATTGCTTGCATCAGAGCAAACCTCGTATTTGCCTCTTCATGATCTGCAGATAGAGACAATGTGTCTGTGTAGCAACTACTTCAATGGATGTTGAAGGTACACGTAATTCAATGATAAATCTGCTGTGACAATTGATATATTTCCCAAAGCTTGACGAATAATCTCTTCGGAGAGAACCGTGTGAGATCTGCATTGTTTCGCTGTAAAACCAAAACTTTTACTAGTATCTTGGAAGGGTTACCAAGCGACTTTCTATAAATTGTCAAATATTACCGGTTAGTTTTTGTTGGCCTTAATTTATAGAAGAAGACATGATTGACTGTTGACTACTGTATAACAATCAAAGAAACCGGGGGTAACTTCAATAGGCATATGACGGGGGTGTGCCATCTTGACGTATGAAGCCACACCCTAAATATTTCAAAAAGACTGCCCCAAAATTCATATATCATGTTAAATGCATAGCCTAAATTTAATTCATGCTTAAAATTAATATCTAATCATTGGTCCATTATTGAGGCAAAATGTCCAACAGTTTGATAACAAATTTCCTTTAACATCAACATAACTAGCATAACATTCTGGGGGGGGGGGGCTCGCACTTAGTTTATTTACTCTCAAACAACCACTGATATTCAACAGTTCTCTCTGGCCACAAAATTCAAGCATCACAGAGCCTATTACAACCCTATGTCTGGAACATAAAGGCTCTAGAAACGTACTGCATTGCTAATTGGTTGTGCAGTCCTGGCCTTGTTTTAAAGTTTGCATTAATCTATTGCAATAAAATGCATAAGGGAACAGACAAGATAGAATAATGTTACAGGGATATTTGAAGAAAACTCTGTCACTAGCTATATAAAGTTTCCAAAAAAATATCCTCAGTGCAGGAGCCATGGTCTCCCATCACTCCAAACCCAAAGCAACTGAAGTAGGCCTGACGATAAATGCGTAAATAGATTTTTAACAAAGAGCCGTCGCCACGGGGGGCAGGGGGTGTGGGGTATGACATCCCCCTGAAAAAGCATCTGTCTGCAAATGAAACCTAAAACATGCATGTGTCGGCAAATTTATATAATTGGGGTTAAGAGATTTATTGTGCTAAAAGGATGATAGTGAATACTACTAAAGAATAGAAGTTAGACTGAAATCATGCCTTGATATTCTTGAATTTAGTTTTCGGAGTGTATTAGTTCTAATTTCTTAAATTGTTTATATGAGAGAAGCTGGAGACATTTCTTTATGAATAGAAGTAGAATAGAATAGAACATCTGTTCTTGATTTAGATTTCATGAAAAAGAAAAGATCGAAGAGGAGGGAATGTACAAGAGAGGGGACAGATTTTCGCAACAGCGGAAGCGCCAGAGGTATGTTCATTGTTCATGAAACTTTTTTCATTATGAAACAGACCATAAGTTTGAATCATATTAATTGTTTCTTTCTAGGATGCAAGACCAGATGATCCTAGATTCAATGCTACCTCGCTGTCGTGTGCTGGTGCACTTGCGTATTTGGTTAACGATTTGAAAAAGCATCTGTTTTGTCAATGCAAGTTAAAACTTAAAAAAAAATCAACAAAAGAGAATTTTTGCTGCAGAGTGCTGAAATTGCAAAAAGATCAAAGTCAATTGCATCATACTTTTAACTGCATCAGAGAATGCTATTCGGCTACATGAAGGTGATTTGACCGAGGTGAATCAGCCCGCAGCACTACCAGACTGGGATACGGGACTAAGAAGTCAAATGTTGAGTGACAATCAAAAGAAATACTTGATAAGCACAGGGTCGCATCAACAAAAACTGCCAAGTTTTTCACAGAATGACGATATTCCTATTCAAAATCAACGGCAGTTCAGCGCAAATTGGTATAAAGAGTATCCACACCTTGAATATAGCATAGCTAAGCAAGGATGCAGCGTTTTGTTTTATCTGTTCTTTGTTGAAGAAACAGGGCCCGGATTCAGCTTGGTTTGAAAGATATGTTTCAACTTGAAGTAAGATGAAAAGCAGAGGAGCGACAAAAAAGGCAAGCTCTCAATGCACTTTAGCTCAGAAAGTCATTCAGAGGCTCTGAGTACATATCTCAGATTCTGCGACCCTTCATGTCATATTAATGCATTACTTGCGAGGCTGTACGAAACGCCAGAATTCAAGAAGCAAAGGAGCATGTGGAAAATAACGATGCATTTGGAAAAGAAGCATGTTGAAAATAAAAATGTTATCAAGATATTGCTGGACATTGCCAAAACACTTGTCGTCAAGCCATCGCATTTTGGGGTGACAAAAGAGAGAAGCATGGAAACTTTCGCCAGTTTGTTACTTTGGTTTCAAGGCATTGCCCTTTGCTTGAAAGATGGGTGTGAAGCAGCAAAGGTCAAAATGCCAAAAGAAAAGCGCTATGTCTAAGAAGGGACACGATACTGCTGATGAAATAATTGCAACTTTGAGCGATCATACCGTAAACACCAACGAGCTCTGCTTTCAGGCATATGACTTCACCAACTCGATGTCCGGAAGATTCAACAGTGCACAACAGAAGCTAAGGGAGAAACTCAACCAGAGAGTGCCTTACGTGCCATGCCAAGGTCACAGATCAAACACAGTTGTTGAGCAAAGCTGCAATACAAGTATGATAATAAAAGACATGTTTAATACGCTTGAGGAGTTATATGTGTTTTTCACAAGCAGCACCAAAAGGTAGCTAAGTTTCCTTGATTTATGACTTTGACTTGCTCAGGTTTGTGCTCTTACAGGTTCATTGTAAGCTTTAGATGAAGTCACGAAATAATTTTCAGCTCTGAATTTAAATATATTGTAAATTTGTTGCAATAGCCAATAAATTATTACTATCCTAAATTTCCGTTTGTTTGATATCGCTGAACATACTTCGGAATTGATTTTGTTTATTAAGTTCTTTCTCATTATTCACATTCAGGCATGGACAGCTGGAAGAGACTGTCAAGGAAGTTGAGAATTCTTTGAAGCTAAGGAACCTTGAAAGACCAGATAGACAGTCAGAGCCGTATCAATAGGAGCACTTTGGATAAGCTATGAGCCTGTTAAAAACACACTGACAGCAATTTAGTCCTCTAACAAGTTCGAAAACAAACAAGGGTGGCTGCTTAAGGTCTTCATCACAAAATGGCATCAACAGACTTCGTCATTTCGGTTATGTTTATGAATAACAAGATTTAGATAAGATTTAGATATCATCGATGCCATGGCGATCATAAAAGCAACTGTTGAAAATTTGAAGAGGATAAATGAAGACGCGACTGCAATGGATAAAGAGATTCAGGCTGGAATACAGTAAGCAGTAAACTTGGGAAGCGATCCAAAGGCTGAATTTTGACGTAAGCATCGCACCAGAAGACTCCCAAGAAGGATCGATGAGAATCCTGAGACCCAAGCTGAACTGACGACGACCCAGTTTTATCGGCGAGAGTTCAAGAAAGTATTGGACACGCAGATTGTTCAATTCGGGGATAACCTTGTTCAATGTCACCAGGCATTTAAACCCCTAGCCACTGTCTTGCAGCCACCACTTAAACAACCACAGCTAGATGATGTCAATGAGCTCGTTCAGTTGTTTCCGTCAAATAGTCCTGTTGACCCATTTGCACTGCATGCTGAGTTTGGTAACTTTGTCAGCCACGGACAACTCAATAACATATTTGAGATTCGATAGCTTGGCAGACGCTGTTTTATTTTCAGAACAATGGAAATCTGTTTTCCGGCTCACCAACAAAGCTTTCAGGCTTCTCATGACAGCGCCTGTCATCGTAGCAAAAGACGAAAGAACATTTAGTAGGCTGAAGTTGATGATAAAAACCTACCTGCGAATGACTGATCATCGTCTAGAGTCGCTCAAACTAATATCCTCTGAAAAAGATCTCACTGGCTCTATACATCTCGATTCTATTGCTAAAAAATTTGCTGAGCTTAAAGCAGGTCGACTCGATGAACACGAACTGCTATCGAACTGCTACCATCTGTTAGCAAGCCTATTCTGCTACAATGTTAGCATTGTACTTTTGAAAGACAGAGCTTGATAGTGTACAGTAATGAAATGAGTCATAATAAAAACCTGTTGTTTGTAGACTCTGTGATTTTCTTTAATTTCATAAGCTAGTTTCTAAGCAAAATATCTTTTTCAGATCTTTCAATATGTATACCAGGCAGAGCATGGCGTAAAAATCAAATTAATTAAGAGAACCATTTGATAAACACAATTCTCAGACATAGCCAATTCTAATGACTATGCCTAATGGTCACGCCCTTGTTGGCATATTCAAACCATTACAACCCCTGCGAAGTTGCCTTGACAACGGTCTTTCACAAGGCTAGTAGACTACTTCACGAATTTGCCAATAATTTCATTTATTATTCTGATCGACCATTACCTTTTTGGCTTCCCACGCGTTCGCAAGCCCTTTTGCTTTGCAAAAATTAACAAGGCGTTTCTGATTGGTTTATAGGACAAAAAAATGTTCAGATAACTTTGATGCGAATTATCACGGCCCTAAAAATTCATAAGCGAAATTCAAGACTGCCGTCAAAATGGGAAAGAGCGTGAGGCTTAGATTTTTGAGAGTACATCCTTTTCAAAACGCCGCAGAATGACGACAAAAAAATTCCACTCACATCAGATTCATTTTCATTCTGCTTTAAGCAATTAGGCGCTGCTAAAAATGATCGACATATCCAAAATAAAAGATAACATATGTAAATGGAACCTTAGAAAGTCTCATTTATGCTTTGTCGCATTAAAATCACTTCTTTAAAAGTGGTTTGCAACATTGATGCTGGATGTCGTTGAGGGCAGTATCATCGCCATCAGGAGCCTCTACTTTTGTGTTGATTCCACAAATGAACTCTCCTGTGGGGCATTCTTTAAACCTGCTCCAAGATCCCCATTCCTTTCCTTGGCCTTTCATCGGGGCATCGGCCTCCTCCCACGTTTCCGCATCTCTGCACTTGTATTCTACATTATCAAGTGATGTGTCATCTCCTCGACCCAAATATCCCTCAACATTTTGTCTCCAGCCACTCAAAAAACTCCCTTCAGGGCACATGTATGGATCTGACCAGTCGCCCCATGGCCCAATAGTGGAACACTCTTGCTTGTTATCATTGCATTTAAGGCAAACTGCATTGGCACCAGTATCATCGCCCCCACCTTGATCTTTTTCAGCTCTTAATAAGAAACCATTAGCAAACCTGCCATCTGCACAGAGCTCCATGCCACCCCATGTCCCGAATCTACCGCTGACATATTTTTGTTCTATGATTTCTCCTGGCATCCATTTAGGCTCTGAAGATGAATAATGTTCTTAAAATACTAAAAATGTTCGATATATTGATACGCACTTAGTAGCTACTTCCATAATAATACCTCCAATGCATTCTTTTGTAAATCTCTTCTTCGAGTCCAGGCGTATGGAAGTATAGCAATTATTTAGCCAACTCATGGCGGTACTAGAATATATATAAAGGAAATGTGCTAATTCATGCAATATGTGGATAACTACGTGACTCATTTTGCATCTCACCTTAAATTACAGAGAGCCTAAATCATCTTTTCGTAAAAGATTTATTTTAAGGCATGAGTCTACAACTCTCACACCGGTTTTGTGACTTAACCACAACAGCCAACACCGCTTTATTGCCAGCGTCAAGTTTCTAATATCTAGTTGGCAATTTTTTTTTATATGACATAATAAATACTGTATTAGAAACATATCAATGATTAGGTAACAATGGTCTTCTTATAAACTGCAACAAATCTATACCTCGCTCACAAATTCTACCATTTCCTTTATAACCAGTGTTGCATCTACAATCGTACTTTTGATCTTCACTTCCGCTACTGGGATTATCGACACACTGTGCATTTGCACTACAAACACTTCCTCCACTACATCCTTTTGGTGGACCTTCGCATTCAACATTTGGGAATTTGTTTCTCTTTATTCTTTTGCAATATCCCTGAAATATCGATAATAGAAATTTATGCCTTATGCTGTTGTTTTTCTATCTGTGATCTATCCGTTAAGCAGTTGGTCATTCTAGATAACAAACTCATAATGTACTCAATTTTTCGCATGGTATTTTGATCCGTATATAATGATTAGAATAGGTTTAGTAATAAACAGGTGTAATCGATTGTTGACAGCAGACATGCGAGAATTTCAAAAGCTCTTTATCGATTTTGTCAGAAATGAACACTCAACAAAGAAAACATGCTTGGGTAGAAAAAGATTATTCTACAATTATTATGCATACCTTCAAGTATTTATTTAAACCCTGTTTGATTTTGCCATAATCAACATCAGTTTCATCTTGGAAAAATTGTTCTTGAAATAATTCTGAAATACTTTTAAGCCTGTATGAGATTGGCAAAATTCGAGTAGAGTCTGCAACTGTTTGAGAAATCCATGTTTCTTTCTTTCCTGGGTTCGAAAAAAAAATTATCATTCATACAAATATCATCAAATATTTTAGACTAGCAGCGCTTAACGATTGCCCGTTTCACTTTATTTTTTTGTTAGAAAAAACCATTAACTTTCAAACCAAAAACGAGCAATTGGAGTGTTTAATGTAATGAAGCACCACAAATGGGATATCTGAATGTAATTTTACTATCGAAAATCGCTTGCAGAGCAACAATTAATATCGGCATTAACCAAACTGGGAGAATTAGACGTTAGAAATTAGACGTTCTAGTTGAGGTGGAACTATTGTTAGTGCAATATTTTAAAATCTGATAAACATTTCTGATGCTATAAAATCTCTTTCCGCAAATGAAAACACTGCAATTCACCTTGAATGTACATTAGAGAGATGATATAATAATTTACTCTCTGCTCGCGAGGGAAATAAAGAGAATTTTGGAAATATCATGTCTACAGAAAATTTGTGCCATTTAAATATAAAGCTATGAATATCAAATAAATTCAAATACTACCGTCAGAAGGTGGACTTGATCCAATGGAAACAACGTCAGTTTTCTCCACCGCCTGCTGGAATTTCTTTTTTTGTTCGCTTGAGACTTGCAATTGCCTTTCAGAAGACACACTACCAAGTCCCATCATTGAAGCTGATGCAGTTAGTTTTACGTCAATGCCTTGTTTCCTCAGCTTTTCTGTCGATTTCTTTGATAATTCCTGTAGCTTCGCGTACCTTGGATAAAAAGATTGTTGAAAATATTATTTCGACAATAAAGTTTCAAAGACAAAAACAGTGCATCTAGCGGTATAATGCAGTAAACATATTCTAAAGTCAAAAAATCAAGAATGCTTTACAAATCAAAGTTAAAATATCTGGCAGCTGTGAGTAATTGATTTGTTTTTTCCTTTAATATAACATACATGTATAGAATTGCAATCGAATTTTACGAACAGATAAATTTTAGAACGACAGAGTTGGCAGAGGTACTCTAAATGGTCCTATCGATACTATTAATGTCAACACAATGATGTTTATCAATTTATATTGAATACCGTTCAAACAACACCATAGTAACAGATATTATGAAAATCAACTTATGTTGATGTTACTGTCATCAACTTCAATAAAAAAAAGCAAATCATTTCTTTGTAGAATGGTTGTTCATTAAATGACTTACCTAGCTCCCATATCAATTGAAGCTATAAAATGTGTTCCAAATTCATCGAGAAAATTTCTATAGTTTCCACCCTTTTCCATGGCCCGTACAAGATTCAAAAAATTGTCTGTAAACTTTGGTGGGGCGCCAGTTGGGACCCTTCCTTCATATACAGTACAAGTTGCCTCCGTCTTGATTATAGTTTTATCATTTGTCTTCAAGGTCTTTGACATCCGGGTGTATTCCATGCTTGCGCTAAATGATGCATCAACAACTTTGATTTTTGCAGATCCTGATATGGATGCCTTTGCACTTAAGCTGTTCTGATAATCGGTTTGTGTTGTGACTGATTCTGAAGTGTAAGTGGAACTGCAGGTAGGTTTGCCAACAACTTCAACATTGTCTGGAATCTTCCATCGCTGGTCAGCTGTCCGTTTGTCCTTCTCGTAGGTTGCTTGAAATATTTGGCTTGTAAAACCCGGATCCAGTTTTGTAGGGTCCAAAGGATTGCCAAGCAGAAGGTTGTAGCCTTTTAGCAAATAACCAATATTTGTCATTGTTGGTGCCTGATCTTTTCATGAAATAAAATGACAGACATCAAAATACATGTCCTGCAACAAAAATCGTTACATAGAAAAATACATCTAGAGAGTATAGACAGTAAATATATACAGTACTGCATTG
>JAACYV020060564.1:0-12098 GCA_009936425.2 Chrysaora fuscescens
TATAGTTGATCGTATGATATTCGTTCTGTTCTTAAGTTATGACTATTTATTGTTCCACTATCTAATAAGTTTTAATAACATCAGCTTTCATCGTTTTCCTTCCGTACCGTTACGGTAAGCTCATTATGGTTTAGGCCAAATGAACTGCATACATTTACCTTCAAAAATTTACCTACCATATTATACATTAGTTCAAAGCGCAAATAACTTTTATTTGTATTTATCAAATTTTAAGAGGCAAGAATCCAATAACTAATAAAGCAACAATTGTTACATCCGCTCAAAACATTTTCAATTCAACCCGTTTTACTGTCAAAATTATCGAATGAAACAGCAAGACTATCCAGACACGCGAAACCGGCCCCAGTTGATTAAATAAACATATATTTTGATGGGATTGCATTAGACTATAGTAATGGAAAAACAAAATGTTAAGCAAAATCATACTCTAAAATGACAATAAGTAAACACATAACCTGTAGTAGCTCTATCTAAAATACAATATGCTACTGATTCAAGAGTATCATTAAATTTGAACAATTATTTTCAGTTACACAGGATCACCAAGAACAAAATGAAAAAGTCCAAGAATAGTTAAAGGTTAAAGGTTGACGAATGTAAGCAGCTTTATCTTTATACAACAAACAGACATTCAATGTACAGAGTCAAATACATTTTTAGTTTCCTTCCCTTTGATTTTTAGATCTTAAAGAAAAAGCCATGCCTGTTTTCTCAGTGATTCCAGGAAGAAAGAATGGTTCATGGGTTATTGTCACAAGAAATACGTCCAACTTTAAGTTAAACTGCCTAGAATACTGTTTGCCTAAATACATTAATGCTTTTCTTTGCTAACTCTCTGTGACTTAAGGAAAAGGGATGATCCATGGGGTGAAACCATTTTTGTTATACATACATACATTTTGATTTGTTTACGCAGGCCAGGAATGGGCAGCATTACTGCTGATATGGCTTTTCTCTATCTACTTATTTTTTTGCTTTTGTATAATTGTCGTTACCAAGAACACAAGGGTTTCGAGTTATTCGTATGAGTATGATAATCGAATGAAGCAATAGGAGAAAACAAGATTGTAAGATTATATATACAGACAACAGTACTGGGGGTTACCTACATTTCCCCTTTCCAAATAAAAAATATTTAACTACCAAATTTGAATTGCATCCCAAGGTAGATAGTCTGAATTTCTTCGTTGCTGTCTGAGTGTTATTGGAGTTCGACGAATATAGTCGTCACTGTTGAAAATTCACTCGAGTTGAATTTATTATTGATTTATACTTCAATTGTATTGTAATCTGACTGGCACCTTAGGCACATGTTTTTCTCACTCGTTCAATTCTTACTTACTTTTTCTTTTCTATGCTTGCTATTTTACATGTTATGTTTTGATAGTTTACTTTGTCGTGGTTTTTTGCCCGAAAGCTTCAGCAGGTTATGGGCCCAGTCAACCTCTGATGTGATCAAGTCAGTGTGATGAAAGTTGTTTTAAAAGAGCAAGTAGCTGTTATTCGCGTATGAGTCTTGCAAATAAACAATGGCGTCAGAGATAAAGATAAAAATGGTTTCACTCAAGGGCTCAAATTATCTTACTTAGAATGTTCTATGCCGAAAAGCCTTAGTGAGAGATAGCTTTTGGGGTATTGTGGATGGAACTTAAATTGCACCCCCTCAAACGAAAGTTGACAAGCATGCCAAGTATGTCTCAAAGAAAAACAGAGCATTGGCAATAATCTTCCAGTGGAGCTGACATTATCATATTTACTTGGAGGTCTTAAAGATCCTGTGATAGTTTGAAACAAACTAGCAGATCAATTTCAAAAGAAAACTTGGGAAAATATATTAGCTCTAAGAAGAAAACTGTATTGCTTGAGGCTTGCAGAGAATCAGTCTTTCCAGCATTACATAAAGGCGATGACAGAATTGTTTGAAGAGCTGTCAATTGTTGGTGATCCAATTAAAAAGGAAGACCGTGTTGTTCAATTGGCAAGCCTGCCGGCGTCATAAAATCTCTTTGTGACAGTAGTAAAGGCAAACGAAGAAGTGCCGAAAATGTGAATAAGTGCCGAAGCAGTGCGAATAAATCCGAAGAAGTGCCGAGAATGCGTGTTGCGTGTGAAATTGAAACTCAAAGAAAAGGACACTGGTGATGCGAGCAGACACTGGTTACGCGAGGACGCTGACAGTGAAACAAGCAAGAAAGAATGGTCCAAGATGCAATCATTGTGGGAAAGTTGGCCACATAAAGAGAAATTGTTATGAGCTTCAAGAAGAAAAAGAAAGGTGAATAGCAAAGTTTTGCGAGCCATGTACTGATCGTCAACACCATAGAAACAAGCTACCTGTAGAAGGTAGAAAAGGGGACTAATACTAAGAAACACTAGAGCTTATACACAGTGATGTATGTGGAAAACTAAACACAAAGCCACTCAGTGGAACTGAATATTTGTATTGATATACATGCTGAAGAAGAAGAGTTTAGGTTTTTTGCCTAATTCCTTGAAAGGAAAGCAATGGTTAAAAGGCCTCTGGAAAAGCAGTTAAGATATGACGGTCAGACAATGGTGGCGGATATGTCTCAAAAGAGTTTCAAAACTGCAATAAGAGCAATGTAATACGTCAACAGCTAACAGTGCCGAAAATACCTCAAACAAAATGGCGTCGCTTAGAGGTTTAACAGGACACTGGTAGAAATGGTTCGTGTTATGTTATCAGATTCGGGCCTACCGAAGAAATTCTGGGCAGAGGCACTCTTAACAGCTTGTTATCTCCGAAACAGAAGCGTATCTATTGCATTAAGTGGATTAAAACCACATAAAGCACCGACTGGAGAAAAACCAAGTGTAGAGCATTTTAAAGTCTTTGTGATGCATACACTCATGTACCGAAAGATGAGGGAAAGATGGTTGAAGCGAAAGCAAAGAAGTGTACACTTCTCGGGTATGGTGCTGAAACCAAAAGTCTGTATAATCACGAAAGCTGTAGAGTATTCTATAGCAGAGATGTTGTTTTCAATGAGCTTAAGGAAACAAACTGTCTAAAGAAGTCGTAGATAAAGCTAACGAGTCTTAAAAGTATACAGTTGAGATAGAAAGCGCCAATGGGAAGAAGAAACAGTCGAAGAGACAATGCAGAACCTTGAAGATTCAAGAGAAGAAGAAAATTTTAAATGAAATCAATGAAGCAAATTGACGTGCGGGACCTTGTTGAACTGCCAAAGATCCAGAATGCACAGAATACAGTGATGCTGACTGATCAGGTGATCAGGCTATATATTCAAGCTAAGTGGTGCTGCTATCAGCTGGAGAGGAGCAAAAAGCAGAGTTGTGTAGCTCTATCCACTGCTTAATCAGACAGAATACATTGCACTTCCAAGTGCAGCTCAAGAAAGCGTGTGGCTACAAGAGCTCCTGTCAAGCTTAAAAGAAACTAGGATCAAGCCCACAAAAATGTTTGACGACAACCAATCGGCATTTTGTTTGGCTTAGAATCCTCAGTACCATGGAGAGCCAAACACATTGATATTAAATATCATTTCATTCGTGAGAGAGTTGTAGCTGGTGATATCAGCTCGAATGCTGCAAGTCCCAAGACATGATAGCTGATCTTTTTACAAAAGATCATAAAACTGAGAGAAATGCTGGGAATTAAAATTCTTAATCGACCAGTTTTTCGAGTGAGGAAAAGTGTTGAAAATGCACTCGAGTTGAGCTTAATATAAATTGACACTTCATTGAGAGGAGCTGCTGAGGCTTTCTGAGTGGCCACGAAAAGAGCTGTTACTGGATCAGCCCAAATTTCCTTGACTGGGGCACACGTTAGTGATCAGGCGACCAGGGGTGGAACTTAAGTGGTAGAACAGCGAATAAACCTATTAAAGGCGTATTCATCTAAACGCGTCCATGATAGGACTGGTAACATTAATGCGCAAGGCAATGTCGTAATAAAGTAATGCTTGAAATGAATTAAAATGAAAAAGGAACTAAATGTTTTTTGGTAGGCTAAGAGGGCGGAAGCAAGGTCAGTTAGGAAATGAACCTACGGCTCTAGCAACGAGCTAAAATGCGCGATTTCTTGAGCGCTCTACAGGGTTTGATACAAGGAAAGAGTTTAATCACCACTCATACCAGGTTGGACCAGAAGGCTGTATGATGGATTTGGGATTGTGTTATACAAACCAGCAAGAAGAAATTGAGCTAAATCAACATATTTTTAGTAAAATTCGTGACGTGAATTAAATATGACTTATTTCTACTAATAAATAGAAATAAAAACGATCTCATCGAAACTTGACTATATAAGAAGAAAGATTACAAAGATTCCTCTTGATTATTTTCGTGTGCTTTTTCATGAATTCCCAATCAACTAACTATTTACAAAACTACGGTAGAAAATCAAACGGATGGTTACTATTGTTATAATGACAGTAAGTTTAACAAATTTGGTGATAAAATATATTGTAATTAAGAAAATTGTCAACAAAAGGAAAAGCGTGTAAGGATCTAATAAAAAGAAATGACGTGAAAGTGTGCTACTACATTATGACAATTTTAACGATTTCAACAATTTTGTTAATATGCCCACTGTTGGGTTTTCCACTCAGCCTTCAACACTGCTGTCGGTCCTTTGTCCTTATAATTAGTTAAAATCCCTTGGCACAGCTTACTGAATGAATTCAAGAAACAGCAAAAATACGTGTCTTTTTAGTGTCGGTTAAAAAAGTTATCTGGAAGAATCAGCGAGATATTCTGAGTAATTTCAAAATATGGTCCACCAACGACGGAATCGGATACTTTGTAAACAGACGATCGGAAAATGGAGGAGTTTACCAAGAAAAGAAGAATTCGAGGAGGTCATCGTGCTTATGTCACGATGAGAAAAAGCTTCGTATTATAGAAATTCAATTAGGGAAAAGGTTGCAGATTTTGGATAAGATTGACGAAGGGATTCTAGAATTTGTTTGTGAAACAGATACCGAAGCTAGAGAAGGATGCACTCAAGAAATTCAAGAAACTGGATCTTAAAAGAAAGACTTGTTAACGATCGAAGAAAATTTTGCCATAGCCTCAAACAAGAGCAGTTCTGGAGAGAAGTCTGTCGGTAAATTCGTTGGAAAGTTTAGGATCTTTTACTTCATCTACAACACGTAAAGTTCGGGCAAAACTTGCCAAGTAAGAGTTTAAGAAATTCAGCGGTTGCCCCCAGGATTGGCAAAAATGTTGGGACTTCTATACCAGTCTTTTACTTCATCTACACAACAACGACGAGATCTCACCAGTCGATACATTTCCTTACCTGAAGCATTATTTTGAAGAGCAGGCAAAAAAGAGAACTGGAGGGCTAGCTCTGACGGAAAAGATACATCAAACAGCAGTTGACCTACTCGAGAAGAGATTTGGTAAGCCTATTGTAATAAAATGAGCTCACATTAATGAATTTTTAAATGCAAAGCCAGTCTACAGTGAAAGAATTTTTCAAAATTTCGAGAGCTGTACGATAAAGTCGAGACACATTTCAGGGAACTTGAGGCACTAAAATTGGAAAGAAGCTCTTACTCCAGCATTGTCGTCCCAGTCATCATGGACAAAATCCCAGAAGCTTTGAGGATTAACATGATTTGTGGCAACAAAAGTCACGAAGAATGGGAGATGGTTGAGGTGATGGAAAAAATTCAGGGAGGGAGGAATTGAATATCCGTGAACAACACATTTCCTTGTTCAGAGAGAAAGAGGGCGTAAACAGAAATAGACAAAGAGGTGTCACGAGAACAACACCAACAACAGCGCATGCTCTTTTTACAAAAGAGATGGCGGTAGAAAGAAGAGTTGTGCCTTTTGCGAAGACGACCACAAAGAATCTGGTTGCGAAAAAGTAAAAGACAAAGAAGCACGAAAAGGTATCATTTTTAAACAAGGACGCTGTCTCATTTGCCTCAACAAAGGGCATAGAGCCTTTCGGTGTCGTTGGAAAACCATATGTAATAATTGCAAAGGTCACCATAATATTGCCATTTGTACTAACAACGATCTAAGTAGCGTTGATATCCCCCAGCCAAATATTATACCTGAAACTATTGCCAACACCAACTAACACTGTAAATACTTCATCAAGCCTAAGCAATGAAGGGCAGGAACAACAACCATTGTTGCAGACAGCGCTAGGCATTGCTAAGGGCAAGCAGGATGGACAAAATGAGAGAAATGGTGAAATTGCGAGTAGTTTAATGTTTCTCTGCCTTGTTTCTCCTTCTAGTCCCAGATTTAGGTAGGCAGGTTAGATTTAACGATATGTCTTTAGAGACAAGAATCAAGAATCAAAGAATCAATCGATATCAACTTCAGATATATATGAGGACTGTATTTAGATTTAAAGAACTTTATCACCCGGACGTAAGACTACCATGAAATGCTGAATTCTCTTCACCTAGAAAAGACGTCCAACTCTTGCAATAGTGATAAGACAACAACTAAACTAAAAACAATACTAAGGAAGATTCGATACAAGATTGAGCCGGGTAGCCAACGGCCGCTAAGGATATAAACAATTCAGTTCAATACAAGAATTCCAACACTCCCCCCCTTCCAGTTTTTCATTCTGATTAAACTCTTTCTGAGACACTTCAAGAGGATAAAGCACTGCCTTTTTGACAATAAGCTGCATGATCTTTGCGAGCCTCCAATATACACGATTTTTCAGAGTTTCGTCCTGTACTGTCACTACATCTCCTTCCTTGATCTTAATCTGTTTGCCACCATTTGACATACGATGATGTTCACTCAACGATACCAAGTATTCACTTTTCCAGCGACTCTGATAATGTTTAAAAATTAATTCGACGTATCTTTTATGCTTCTAAAACGAAACTGCAGTAGAGTTATAATCTCGATCTTCATCCTCAGTTGAGAAATACGGTAATTGTAGAATTCGACGTTCTGTTAGCAAATGAGATGGAGTTCAAGGTTCAACTAGTTCATCAGAATAAACGTAAGTTAGTGGACGACAATTCAGAACTCCTTCGATTTCAATAAGAACGGTGTTTAATTCATCATTTTACAATTTAGCTCTTCCAAAACGTTTTTTCAGACAGAGCTTAATATCCTTAATAAGGTACGGCGAAATCTATTCCGACTGATGTAAATGGATGTTCCTCTCTTACACGAAAGTCTGGCAGCTGCGCAAATTTCGGGTTACCGTAGCATTTTCCAAGAATACGTTTACAGATGTAACAATTTCTTGTTATTTTCTTTGCAAGCTGTCTACCTTTAAAAACCCAGAACTTCGACCGCAGATTTGAGAGGATTTCCTTGGCGCCGTTGTGTAGCACAGGTTCATGGGAGTTAAGTATGATCAAGTATTTGACGTTTTTACCTCTTGGCCATAGTACAGGATGTCTTGTTTCAAACTGCAGAGTTAAATTATCCAGTCGACCTGGGCATCTGATGATTCCGTCATTATCTGTAAAGTATAGAGGTGTAGATTTAATTCCTTTAGTTCTGACCCAGTAAACGATCGCTGGATTTCGCGAAGCCAGAGTTTTTCTGCAGAATTTATTTCATTGGTTGTGAGATCGATGTTAAGATTATCTTGCTTCGTCCCTTTAAGAATCGTTGCACATACGCTGTTATGCGGAGCAGTTTATCGTAGCTGCTGAACCTTTCAGGATTTATAACATCTGGCAATCTATACTCGAAGCTAGAGATAATCAGAAGTGTAGAGTTTTCGTCAGCATCGGTCAGCTTTTCTTCTTTCATTTCAACTAAACATAACTCCAGCTTTTCTGGAGAAATTTGGCGTTGTGGCCAGTTTTCAGGTCCCTCCTTTTACCAATTAGGACCATTCAACCAAGAAGAATTGCTTGCCAATTTAGCTACGTTTTATTTTCGGGGTGGCAGATTGGCAGGATTTTCCTTGTCTGTCCAATGTGTCCAGAGATCAACGGGTATTAAATTTCGAATTTCCTGTACACGATTATGAACGAACAGTTTCCATTCCTTTGTAGTACCTTGGATCCAATTAAACTTAGTTATGGAATCCGTCCATCATCTTTCAATATGAACGTCGTTGAAACAACTGAGAGTTTCCTTTTCTGAGTTGATAATTCGAGCGAGAATTATACAGAACAACAATTCGAGTCTAGGTATAGTCATCTTCTTCAGTGGAGCAACTCGAGTTTTCGATGTGATAAGACTTACTGCAGAACATTGACTATTATTCACTTTTGCGTATTCTAAAGCAGAATAGGCCCTTTCAGAACTATCGCAGAATCCGAATAGAAAAATTTTCTCTGGTCGTTCCCTAATATCACCGAAGCAATACCTTGGTACAGCTATTTCCTTAACCCTTTGGAATTGAAGCATTAGATTATTCCACTCGATTGCAAGGTCCGCTGATAGTGGTTCATCCCATTCAAGTTTGTCTCTGAAAAGCTGTTGCATGAAGACCTTTAGCGTTGTGGTTATCGGAGAAATGAGGCCTAAAGGATCGAAGATTTTGACAATTGTGCTTAGCACAACCCTCTACGTAAGTTCCAAGAGCTTAAACACTATTTTGTCATCATCACTGTTCAAGTTTAATCCAAGAATCTTGTTATCAACAGTAAGCTCGACGACACTATTTTCTGTGATGGTAGATTTAGCATATGATTCATCGCCTTCGCCAATACCTTCCTATTCTCTACTACCACCCTTTCTCTTAGTTCGATTTCTTGCGTTACTTCGTTAGAATTTGAATGCCACTTACGTAAGTTAAATCTTCATTCATGGATTTTGATTTCTCGTACAGATTCAAAACTTCATCAACAGTGTGTCCACCACTATTTTCATCATCGACGTACAATGAATTTATGAGTTTATTTACAATTTCTGGACATTCTTCCATGTAACTTTCGATGTGTTTCGCGTTTGACAAGAATGGGCTACAAGAGACCCTGAATACAACCCGAGCAAATCTATAAACTCCAACCAAAGGTGCCTGCGCATGAATATCGTTAACCCAGAGAGAACTAGAACGTCTCTGTCAGACTCTTAAACGGAAATCATAAGAAAAGCCTTCTCAATATTCAAAGATAAGGCAATTGGATACATCAGAAAATGTGTCAGTATATCTGCGACTGTTTTTAACAAGCAAGGTCCCGGATACAAACAAGAATTGAGCGAGATTCCTGAGCTAGTTGCTGCCGACGCATCGTAAAAAAATCGGAACCTTGCTGGTGTTTACTATTTACGACATTGATTTTTTCTGAGAAATTTTCGACGAAAGTTTCTTCATTATTGGAGAATCCTAAGCCTTCCAGGTCCCAAAAACGAGAGAGATTGGTTTCAAGAGATTTTTCTGCTTCACAGAGCAAAATGGTAGTATCCATAAGATTTGTCTGGGAATCCGGCGTATTTGCAGCACAAAAGGGGTTTATAGCACTACCAGACAAGATCCAGCCAAGTTTAGACTCGAGGATTACTAGACCCCCTGCTGTCTCCTTAGATTTCCTCCGGTAAGAAAGGTCCAATAATAATCAATAGTCCATACGCTGAGGCCGATTCCGTAGGAATTTTTTGCCCCCTAAATCACCTTGCACCATCATAAACTACACGAAGTAAGAGCGCTTTGCTGACAATCTCATGAATGAATAAGGCTGGGCATTGGAGTCACGTCAAACTGCAGCAGCTGTTCTATTGCAGTCCCTCTAGCACGAACGGTATCATCAACACATTGGTGGGAGGTTGACTCATGTTTCTTCTTTGAAGTCCATTTCAGATAGTGATTCTCGGATGATCTCAGAGGAATATTCCATATATGGTACATACGGAACGGCACGGTGTACATGTAGAAAGAATGGCTTACCTTGCTGTGCGTTTTGCAATTGCCAAAACACTTCTGCGATGATGCTCCCTGCAAGAACCGACCTGGTTGTGACACGGTTTTAGTTTGAATTTGTGTTTGGCTCTAATGTTTGCAAATGAACCTCTTCACAGGAAGTCTTCCTTGCACATAGGTGAATGGACTGTTGATCGAATTTCATCTGGAAATAACCATATTTTAAGGCTCTTACGATCAAGTTTTGCTGAAAAGGTTCGCGCATGCACGGTATTATTTGTAGGATTTCTTAATTTTGCAAACGTTTTAGCTCAAGAATAAGTGAAGACAAATATTAAAACATATTTTTAGCGCACAAGCACTGCCACAACTAACTCAAACACCTTATAAAAGTGCGATCGGACAATGACCCAATACCGTCATAGGGGTAAACTTTAAAGGTCCTTTGTGAAGGACCTACCACGCCCCCAGATGTCCACCCTCGGTTTTTTGGATCTTCAAATGGTGTAGTTGATGATGGTGCAAGGTGATTTAGGGGGCAGAAAATCCCTACGGAATCGGCCTCAGCGTATGGACTACAAGGCCAACCTAAATGTCAATTTTTGCCTCTCCTATTTCATTATCTTGAGAGTCTGCAAGAGGTAGGTTCGAAAGATAGGAATATTGACCCATCGCCATTTGAATTTATTGATTTTTGACTGGGGTACAAACCTTAGGGACAACAAAGGCCTTCATGTATGTGCTTACATAATTGTATGGACTTCTGACACAGGGTTGAACAATATCACAAGTTTGTAGAGTGCCTTCACTAGCAAATGTTCTAATTGTCATAGTTTGTTTTCCTATGGTAGGTAGAGATAGCGTATCTTTCAGTGCCTGGGTTATGTAAGAATGTTGACTACCTGTGTCGAAAATCATGCGAGAGATCGCTGAATTCTGAGAGATATTAGGGGGAGAAACATAACCCTTGGCTGTCTGCAAAAGGAGTGAAGTTTTCGCATCGATGAACATTGTAGTGGTTGCGGGGTGGCGGTCGCTTACTGGAGGTTTTTGAGGCCGAGTATTGCTATGCTGGGATACATCACTGACAGTGGTTGTGGTTTGTTGCACATACTCGGGTGCTGATTGCTGCAACTGCAGCAAATTGAACCCTTCTGTCAGCGTTGATTGATGCAACGGTTGTGGATTAGCAAACACACCAGGAACCTGTGGGATATCTGAATCGCAAATGCTAACATGATGACATTTTTTACAATTGTAGCATTTTGCTAGGACATTCCTCTGACATATGACCGCATTTCAAACAGACGAAACAGCGCCCCTGAGTTTTTATCATATTTTTTCTCAGACTGAGATTCGTAACTACTTGGCATTTTGCAGACAAATTTACCTTTACAAAAAGAGCAAGTAATAATAGTAGCATTACTGAATAAGGCCGATGTAGTACTTAGAAACTGATTTCTATTGCGTCCTTGTTCGCGATTATTTAGCAATTGACCGCACTGTTCTCGCGCTTCTAATTCTTCTTTCAAAATTGCCATGACCTTTTCTAAAGTCCAATTATCCTTTTTTAGTATTCTTAGCAATGATCAATCGAAATTCCTCTGGAATTTTAGAGTTGACAACAGAAATTAAAAGAGTCCCATATTGCTTCAGATCTATCCCTAAAGATTTTAAACTTCGGATGTTTGTTTCTAATTCGTCAAACAACTTTCTGAGGCTCCTTACATCTTTTTCCGAACTGACTTGATTCAAACTCAATAGGGCATCCATATGAGCGTTTATAATAACTTGTTTTTGCGCAAAACGATTTTGCAGAATTTCAATTGCTTCTTCCTGGTTTGCCCCTATTGTTTGCATGCCTGAAATGCTTGTAGCTGCACGACCCTCGAGCATAGATTTAAAATGCCTAAAATTATCGACATTTGAGAGACCCTTATTTTTGTGTACCTAAGAGTCACACAATTCTTGCCATTTCCTGGGGTCCCCAAGATATTTTGGCAGGCAGAGTTTGGGCCGTTTTGTGCTGCTTTCAATTTTGTAAAGTTGTTCTGAAGCAGTTTGAAAATAAATCATTGTGCCGATTTCTACTGTTGCGCTACTTCCTGATGCATTTTTAGATTTCATCCAGTCTCTTTTGGATTCTAATTCAACTTAATCTCAATTGCGTAGTGCAGGGAATATTGTTTCCTTTTTATCCCCCCTCCCCAAAACAGCATTTTAGAAAAGTGGGGGTTTAAATCGGGGGTAGAAGTTACGCAAAAACACGCCAGTA
>JAACYV020060675.1:0-12097 GCA_009936425.2 Chrysaora fuscescens
GGAGCTTCGTGTATCGGCTGATGTCGTGTGATTTCCAGATGTTGCCCGTGTCAAACATAGCTGATCTTGCCATTCCGATTCGTCGCTTTATCTCCTTCGAACTGCCACCATGGTTGGTAATGTAGCTGCCGAGGAAGTTGAAGTCTTGTACATTTTCGATTGGTTCACCATTGGCTGTGAATTGGTGCGGGGTGGAACCGACATGCATCATTTTCGTTTTTTTCACGTTTAAAAATAGACCTGCATTTTCGCTCTTTTCTCGAACTTCCTCGATAAGTGTCTGCATGTCACCAGGCGTTGTCGTGATCAGTGTGGTGTCATCTGCGTATCGGAGATTGTTCAACAAGGTACCGTTCACTTTCACACCACCGTCGAAATCTTCGAGAGCGCTTCGCATTATTCTCTCTGCATAAATGTTGAACAAATGTGAAGAAGCCGGACAACCTTGACGTACGCCCTGTCCGATTCCGAACCATTCACAGTCACCAAAAGCTGTCCGTACAGTTGAACTTTGGCTCGAGTACAGAGATCGCAACAATTCAGTGAGGTGTCGTGGGAAGCCCATTTCATCTAGCGTCTCCCATAAGCATCGATGCCGAACAGTATCAAAGGCCTTGGCGTAATCTATAAAACAGAGATAGAGGTTCTGTTTGTTTTCCATACATTTTTCGATCAGCGTGCGGATGTTGAGGATATGGTCGCGAGTTCCGCGGCCATGGCGAAAGCCGGCCTGTTCTCTTGGTATTTCTCTGTCAAGATATTGTTGCATTCTACTTATGATCACGTACAGAAGAATCTTGGATGCATGTGAAATCAATGATATCGTTCGGTTGTTGCCACATTCTCTGGTGTCGCCTTTTTTCGGAACAATGACGAAAACCGCTTTCGTCCAGTCAACTGGCCAATCTTTGGTTTCCCAAATTTTGTTACATAACTTATGCAGCATTTTGATACCCATTTCCCCCGTAGCTTTGAGAATTTCGGCTGGAATTTCGTCGAAACCCGGAGACTTGCCATCTTTCATCTTTTTTAGCGCTGCTTCAATCTCACTGATCAGAATTGGCGGTTCTTGTTCATAATCTGCTACATCATGATCGGTTGCATCCTCCCTTCGTTTGAAGAGGTTTTGACAGTAGTTGCGCCATCTGTTCTTGATGTCATCTCCTTCAGTGAGCACCGTGCCGTCCGCGTCTTTCACAACGTTGAGTCTCGAAGCTGTTGTTTTCTTGCCTATCCTTTTTACGGCTGCGAAGAGGTCTTTTGATTGGTGGTTGATACTGTTATTTTCCAGGTTTTCACATTCGCTGATGACAGACAGGTTCTTTTCTTTGCGGAGCTGCTTGTCTATATCATGGCCTAGCATTGTGATCGTTTTCCGTTCGTCGGGTGTTTTCGTTTTGCCTTTTGCTTTCAGTTCTCTTCTCTTGTCAGTCAGTGCGATGGTTTCTACTGATATGAAACTTTGGGATTTGGTTGATTTGCGCTTTGGGATGTGTTCTCGTGCGACACATTGGACAGATTCACGGATGTTATTCCACATCTCATTGGGTGTTCGTTCTTCTTCTATTTCGAGTAGCGCTTGAAATCGATTTTGAATTTCAACTTTGAAACTATCGGGGATGTTGGATACGTCTAGACGTGTGACGATGGTTTGTCTCTTCGGTGCTTTCAGTCGGAGCTTGAGTTTGCCGACCAGCAGTTCGTGATCCGTTCCACAGCATGCGCCCGGGTAGGTTCTGACATCGGTGATACTAGAACACCATCTCTTGCGAATCATGATATAGTCAATCTGGTTACGGGTTTTACCGTCGGGTGATGTCCATGTGTACTTACGTCTTGGATGATGACTGTAGCGGGTGTTGGTGATCACGAGGTTGTTGTTTATGCAAAAGTCGACCAGCTTCTCTCCAGCTTCATTCTGTTTACCCAGACCGTGGCGACCCATCACCGAGGTCACTACTACATCGTTACCAACTTTTGCGTTGAGATCACCCATGACAATCGTCACATCTTTTTGCGGTATCTTGTCAAGAACTTCTTGGACTTGTTGATAGAATTCATCGACTGTTGCTTCGTCTGCGGCTGATGTTGGTGCATAGACTTGTACAATCGTGATGTTGACTGGATTAGTTTGTAGTCGAATTGTTATGACTCGTTCGCTCACAGGGTTGTAGCCCAGGACCGACTTTTTCGTGTTCTTCCCAACGACGAAACCGACGCCATGTTGCCTCTTCTTGTCATCACCGGAGTAGTAGATTGCATGGCCGTCGTCTGTCGTAAAGTGTCCTTTCCCCGTAAAACGGAGCTCTGATATTCCTGTGATCGATAACCCGACACGGTCGATTTCTCTGGTGAGGATTGGGAGTTTCTCCTTGTTCATTGTTCGGACATTCCATGTTCCAAACTTGAGTGCGGTGTATTGTAATTTCCGACAGACCTTCTTCACGCTGTTGGCATCAGCAAGCGAGCTTCCCAGTGAGGGCTTTGGCCCACTCGCGTCATCATTAACAGCAGCGGACTTGGGGTCTCGAAATTCATCCCTGGTAATTCGGTTGTGGTCATCGTCCGGCCCAGGGGGCCTACCTTCGGACGCCATAGCATTTATAGTATTGGTTTGAGACATTACGAGTTTTCTTGTGGCAATGATAATGTGGTGAGACCACTGGTTCTTCCACATCGCAGGCCCAACTAACTAGGGCATTGTCCAACTGACTAGGACATGGTGACGCCCGCCGTTGATCCGAAGATTCGTCCGCCGACCGCACCTGAGATCGTCGCTGCTGCCCGACAACGCTGTTCCCGAACGTGACCCATCGGTAGGGGGGCATCTCAACCCTCGCGGGGAGACTTGGGGCTATTAGCACATGCCCAAGTGCGACCCCTTAATACTCGGTTGGGGAGGGACGTAAAACCCTCGGCACACCGCGGAGGTGTGCCCCGTACCCGGTTAGGGGCCATCTCGGCATAAATGCCATTGATTAAAAAAATAGTAAATAATGTGGTAGAGCCGACTAGCTGATAATAACATGTAGATAATAGTCACCTGGTCATCGGAATCAGAAACAGCTGGTGAAAGACATTGTTGTAGAAGTTCGTATTGCTTATCGTTCATTCCCGTCCATAATCTAATGAAATAAAATCGATTCAAATTAAATTATTTATCACGCAAAACAAAGACAAATTAAACTATGTTAAAAGTTTCTTTTTTTACTGTTTAGTAGCACAGATGTGACAATATTCCAAACATATATTAACCATGAATAATTATGGCTTTGTCCTGATGAATCAAATTTTCTTTATTTCCAAAATTAATCGTTTTTCAATCTTTAGTTTTAAACTTCCACCATAAATCCAAAAAACGAAAATCTAAATCAAATAAAATTACAATCAACTTTTCAAATTTTGAGTTGCTACTTAGTTACTGTTAAACTACGGTTTATGTATATTCCTATATCTTCGTATTTAGCTGTTTTCATATAAATTGTCTAAAAATGTCAGATATGAGAAATTGTCAGGGTCTAAAAAGAGCCTGCAATTCATGTGCCTTATGAGTAACCTAACAACTTTTCAACTTGATCATTTTAGCTTGAGATATTTTGTCAAGCTAAGCTTGAAACATTAAGGTTCTTATATTCATTATTTTACTGCATTTGAATAATGATTTTACTGAGTAGGTGTAACGCCTGATGCGTTTGTAGTTTGTTTGCTTTAAATACTAATTTTTTATTTTTTCTAATTCATTCGCTTTATATTTGAATATGTCACAATTTAGTTCAGCAAAACCACGAGCATTCATTGTAATTCGCGTAGAGTTGACGAAGTCACCTGATAAGAAGGTTGATGAGTCGGGTTCCACAAGAAAGTGCATTTCCACAATGCATACACTGCCTCTGTACATCTTCTGCTGCTTCTCCCAATGCCAATAACTGCAAAAGATGAACGTGATTAGATATTTGATAACTTTTAGCACCTGATTTTCACGTTTTTTGAAAGCAAATCAAATTTCAGCATCATTGTCTATACCCTCTATAGATTGATGTGATGAAGTATTGGACAGCTCTGACTTAAAACATCAAATTCAACCCTTAAATCCAATTCTTCGCACCATAGTATTACGAGTTGCAGAAAGGCAAAGTTGATCCATTCTACTCAAAATGCGTTAATGATAATAATGCAAAAGGATGGATTCTTAATAGTCAAATGTCCAACAAGTAAAAAAAACTTTAAAATTACATTTACATTACTACAAAAAATTGCAAGGGTGTAGCATGGATTCATATTTGAGTGTTCTCAAGCATTCATTGCTGAAACTTGAAACCACATACCTGTCTATACGTCCCTTCTAGCAACACATCAAGATTTGCCAGTGGTGCAGGAGTTTTATCTTTGAACCTTGTCAATAGCCGACGCTGTATCACTCGAAATTGCTGCGCTCGTTGTGATAGAAGTTCTTTGAAACGAAGTCTATTTTGCCGTTGCTAAATCAAATATAATTGATCATTGTGAAAGACATGATTCTTTTTCAGAAACGCATCGTTTTAATAGTTTAATCTTATATTTTAATTGGGATTGATTAGAATTTTATTGGGTATTCACGCTTAGTCAACTGTAAATACATTTATGATATAATATGATATGATATGATTTGATATGATATGATATGATATGATATGATATGATATGATATGATATGATATGATCTGATGTGATATGATATGATATGATATGATATGATATGATTTGATATGATATGATATGATATGATATGATATGATATGATATGATATGATATGATATGATATGATATGATATTTTGATCTTTGCTCTAGGTTGCTGATATGCAGGTTGAGCTTGAAGAGCTTCAACCAAAACTTGTGATTGCCTCTGAAGAAAACATTAAAATGATGAAGGTAATTCAAACTTGAATATCAAGCAAGTAGACATTCCGATTTTATTTGTTAAATCAGGTCATAATTTCATTGCAGCTTCAAAGCTAATGGGCTGCAGTAATTTTTTTAATTTCACAAAGATTTAACTTTGCTGATTTTCTTCTAATTATCTTTTCAAATAATCAATTCTATAACAAAGTTGAAATATGATCAATCTTTTTCTTGGCTAATTAAATAATTAGTTTTCAGCATTGATTTTATATAGCTTGTATGCTAATCCTGTATTTATTCAAAATCTTAAGGTGATTGAGAAAGAATCAACTGTCGCTGAGGCTCAAAGAGAAGTCGTTTATGCTGATGAAGCAGTTGCAAATGAACAGGCGAAAGAGGCTCAGTCTTTGAAGGACGAATGCGAGGCTGAACTTGCTGAAGCCATCCCTGCTTTAGAGGCTGCTCTATCTGCACTTAATACTTTGAAGGTTTGTGTGTTTTCAAATCGTTTAGAGATATCTTTATCTTTCTCAGCACACATCAAAGGGATTTCTGGTTTAAAATAGTAGTGAAAACCACATGCGGCCAAAAGTTTTCTCGTACAGAGCAGCATGCGGCCAAAAATCTGTGGGATGAACTGAACTCTGAAACCAAGAACGCTATTAAAAACGTCGTTGAAAAATTCCCGAATCTGAGCGTTGTTAGACTTTTTCTTTTATTATTCTTTATTACATATATAAACATTGAGCACTCGGCGGAAGCATAGACAAGCAAGAAAGTATAGATATATATATAACATAGATTTTTATCTCTGTATTGTACATTTTAGTTTTCTTTATTTAACAGGGCAGTATGGAAACCAATCATCTATATTAGTTGAATACTTACCCTGTATAAATATTGTAAAATGAAATAGAATGAAAATAGTTCTTACTGGGAATAAACGATTGTTAGGAAGTGCTTGCACTTCTTGGTTTTGTCATACTAACAATGATACATAACATTGATATTAACTTGTGAGTGTTACTTTGGATCACCGAAGACTTCTGTACCGATGAACAGTGGTCATTTCACAAAAATGTGCAGCCAGCAGCAGCTTGCTCCTTCGCAGCGTTCGATGAAATTGTTCTTTGCAGCTTTTTTCGAGCCTCTTTAGTTATTAATGATGCAAATGGCTCATGATCACCCTTGGATCAAAAATATCTAATTTTTTTCTGCTTAGCTGTCTTTTCAATAATGTTCTTCATTCAATTATTCTAGCCTGCTGACATCACGATTGTCAAGTCCATGAAGAACCCTCCGTCTGGTGTTAAATTGGTTATGTCAGCAGTCTGTGTTATGAGAGATATCAAACCGGATAAAATTAATGACCCGGCTGGATCCGGACAGAAAATTCTTGATTACTGGGGTCCGTCGAAAAAACTGCTCGGTGACATGAATTTCTTGAATAATCTTAAGGAATACGACAGGGATAACATACCGGTGAGTCTATTAAATTCACATTGTTTCAGATCGAACCAGAGACGTAAAAGATAGTGGTGCAGGTGCGCCCTGTCCCCCGCATACACTATCTTAGGCTGCCCCTCCAGTTGTAGCTATGAACGTCTCTGGACGGAACTACATGTTCAAATATTCGATTGAAGTCCCACAATAAGCGTAAACTAAGACAAGGTATCAATATATTTTTTAGTTTGCAGTGCTTTGTAATAAGCGAATCATCATGTATCTGAGTTAAATCATGTAAGGGCTTCGTTTCTCAAAGCATGAACGATCAATTCAATTCAATTTTCAATTTCATGTTATTCAAATAGTTTAATTTCAATATATATGTTATACAATAATGTTATATGATAAATCTAAGATAAATAATTAAAACTACTTGGGGGCACTTGAAAAAACATCATAGTGGGCTATCTGGCCAAGTGCCCCCTTGCAATATTTAAAAGTATCTAATTAAAAATTGAGATTTAAAATAACAGTATCATAACAGTAAAATATCACTAACAACTATGTTTATAATTACAACTACGAATAAGCGAATCAGTGAAAAAAATAACAAATCGAAAATAAAGAGTGGAGTATAAAATGTTATAGTAGCACCCGGGGTATTCCCTAGCGATACTATTTCTACAAATTTTAATAAGATTGAAAAAGGAATTGTTTGTATTTTTTTGTGAATATTGTTTTAGTAGGTAATTTTTTTTATATCAGCAGGAATTTCCTTCCAAATTAGGACACCCTGGGCTGTAATAAATCGCCATAACGACGCCTTTTATAAACTTGATGCGTGCATGGTTCTGAGCAGTTTGTCAATACGTTGTACATTGTCAATACGTATTTAAATTCATTTTTTCCAGACCCATGTAATGAAGAAGATTCGTGCAGAATACTCAACTAATCCTGAATTTGACCCCTTCAAAGTGCGGGCGGCATCTTCGGCTGCAGAGGGTCTTTGTAAATGGGTTCAAGCAATGGAAATCTACGATAGAGTGGCAAAGGTATTCTTGCTTCATAATTCCTTCATCGCATAGTTTTAGCTTTTCCCCTTTCCCAGCCCCCAATTCAATTTCGGCTTGCTTAAATTACGAATATGTTTACAGGAAGAGCTACTGGCCTTTAAATTACCAACACTCAATTTGGGGAGGGGGGGGGCTATTTTCAGAGTGGGATTTTTACATGATTACACATTTGTAGAAAATCGATGAAATCTGACCTTGTCTTATTGGGTTTCTTCCGGGATTGAAGCTGACAAAATGACTCGTTGAAGTCCATTTTTCTGCATGTAATACCCGTTTCATAGCTTATATGCAACGCTAAGCCCTCGTAATAAACTGTTATATTTATGATATTAATGATCAAGAATAGCCACTAAAAATGAGACAATTTCATGTGAAATTCTTGAGCTTCGTGCTTATGCACTCATCAGAAATACTTACGCTCTGCATATGACGGTCATCTGGAATAGGATATAAAATTTATTATATATTAATTGGTCTGTGAAACTTCTGTAGGTTGTAGCACCAAAGAAAGCCAAGCTTGCTGAAGCTGAACAGTCACTGAATGAAACTGTGAAGATTCTTGAATCAAAACGAGCTGAACTGCGAGAAGTTGAGGACAGAGTAGAGAAGTTGAAAACACAATTTGCAGAGATGACAGAGAAGAAGAAGCAACTTGAAAAACAGGTGAGCTCGGGGCGATCACTTCCTTAATTGACTCCAAAAATCTGACATTTCCTGTATTTTATCAGTTTTTAGCATCACTACACCGTGCCGTGGGCTGTTGGTAGAGTGCTCACCTCTTGTTCAGAAGGCTGTGGGTTTAATTCCCCGCCGACTCATAACAAAGACTTTAAAAATGGTACTCAATGCCTCTCTGTCAAGCACTCAGCATAAGGAGTAGGATTTAGGGTTAGTGGTTCTTGAACCAGGGATAGGAGTCGCGCCCACCCCTACCAGTAAGGGTAGCAGCGAACGGAAGAGGAGCCTTCGGGTTGCCTCCGACTACGGTCGATTAACTTACTTACTTGCTTACTTTTCTGTGATAATGGGAAGCTTCCTTTAACATTTGGGGGCAAGGCCATTCTTTTAAGTAAGTTCCATGCTTAGATCCGTTAAGTTTCTTACATTTTTACAAGCGAAAAGCAGTCAGGTTGGGAGCCCACTCGCCACCCTTTTCCCTATTGTCTACCACGGGCTGTGAATCGCTTGGTTTTCTGCAGGTTGATCTGTGTGCCAAAAAACTAGAAAGAGCAGAGAAATTAATCGGTGGACTTGGTGGCGAGAAAGAAAGATGGTCGCAAGCCGCGGAGTCTCTTCAGAATTTATTCTACAATTTAACTGGAGACGTGATCATATCTTCCGGAGTGATTGCCTATTTGGGTGCATTTACTGCTGGTTTTCGGAGACAGTGCTGCGAGAGATGGACAAAAATGTGTATTGTAAGTTGGACGATTTTCTTCTAGTTTACAAAAGTATCTTGTTGTAATACTTTTCAGCATTTCATTGATCATCAACGTGACCAAGCGCAGAGGAACCATCGGATAGCCTAGCGCTAATCCAAGCAGTCCTTAGCGGATAATACTCCTTCCTTTTGATGTGACCTATCAACAATGTGATTCCATTTCATCTTTGCCTGGAATTACCCTAACGCAAAAATACTCTTTCCTACAGGACGTAAACATACCATGCTCAAATGAGTTCTCGCTCAGCCAAAATCTTGGAGAGCCGATTAAGATTCGTGCCTGGAATATTGCCGGACTACCAACTGATAGTTTCTCAATCGACAACGGAGTTATTGTAGCTAATTCAAGACGATGGTAGGTCGTGAAAGCTTTGTATTTCACCCACCAATTCGCTTGTTTACATTTTATGAATAGCCAGTCAACGAGCTTTATTTATGACCACGTGATATAACCCATTTAGCTTGATTGGCTGGTATGCATACTGTGATTGTCATCAAACTAAGAGGTGTGATGCGTAAATTATGACGATGAAGAAATTTTTATTTCAACTTAACTTGTAGTGAAATTCCATCCTTATGTTTAGGCCCTTTCTCTTTCTAGACGTTCCCCTTCTAGATATGTTCTCTCTCGCGTTCTCTCACCTCGTACGCTCTTTCACGTCGTGGTCCCTAATTTAGGAAACGATGAGTTGTTCCTAATAATTACATTATGTTCCATATAATTACGTGCAGGGAACACGGAGTCGGTAAAGTCAGTTCTACGACACACAACATCGTCTCTCTTTGGCTCCGTGTTCCCTGCACTTTAAATAAGAAGACGCGAAGGAGCAAGCAACGTTGGTTGTCATAGTTTATAATGTAATTATTAGGAACAACTCATCTTTTCCTAAAAACTAATAACATTATACATTATTCAATATTCCATATTTTAAATTTTACGAATATGTTTTTCTTCTCATTCTAGGCCGCTTCTGATCGATCCACAAGGACAGGCAAACAAATGGATTAAGAATTCAGAAAAAGAGAATCAGCTTTCTGTAAGTGTTACTTTATAATTTTTAAAATAAATTGTATTTGCTGTAAACATAATCACAAATAAATGTCAATATGAAAACTAAGTAAAAGTAATTGAAGACATTGGTCAACGTAAGTCATCATTCTTTGCCCATATAGTAAGAAACCCTAACAAAAATTTGTTCCTTAACATCATGAAAGAATCCATAAATGGAAAAGGTAGACCTCTCAGAATATTGATTGACGACATTAAAGAGTTAACACCAAAGAATATGGTCAATTGAAAGAAAAGCACAGAAAAGAGAACAGTGGAGCCATGATAAGCAACCTTCGGACGTTCGAAGACGCTACATAGATGGATGGATAAATAATTCTTTATATTTTCTAATCTTTTAACTAAAAATAACTTTTCAAATTAAAAATCAAATGCAAATTTTTTTCAGTTATTGATACATTTATTTCTAATCATTCTTTATTCACTAGGTTATCAAACTATCTGATTCGGATTATGTGCGCACGTTGGAGAACAGCATCCAATTTGGGACACCCGTACTCATCGAAAATGTCCAAGAAGATTTGGACCCAACATTGGAGCCGTTACTGTTGAAGCAAACTTTCAAGCAAGGTATTTAGTTATTATTATTATTATTATTATTATTACATTTAAAGCTTGAAGGTGAAAACAAGCATTTTAAGACCGCAAGTGGATTGAATTAAATTCTTACGTCACAAGAGGTCGAAGAAAGGTAAAACATTAGGAAATCATTAGACGCATTCAAGTCTTGATATCATTTAGTTGTTCTTTTAACTGTTCATTTCGACGAAAAATATGCTACATCAACTTCTTGTGACGTAAGCAGCGCTATTTCAGGTTTTATTTCACCTGCGTATTCTTTCAGTCGGTAAACCGTGAAAGGACTACAAAGAACTGTTTCCACTGAAGTGGCTCTTTAATTATTATTATTAATATTATTATTATTATTATTCTTTTTTTAATTATTATTATCAATTTATTTACAGTTGGCCTTTTTTGAATTATTAGCTAAAGGCTATCGAAACTAACCAAAAAATAAAATATAATTTACATATAAGAAAAATAGACCAAGAAAACCTTAAATGAAAAGCTGATTAATCTAAAAATCCCATATCATTGATAAAAAAAATTACATAGTCTCCAAGGGACTAAATCACTTTATTTTCGTTTTAAAATCTTGAGTTGAATAGGACGACCAAAAATACAAATAAGAAAAAGAAATAAGAAGCTTAAGCTCTGCATCAATTTTTTTTTATTGAGCGAGGCTTTGTGTCACATCAGCCAATCAAGCTACATGGGCTATATCACATGGTCATGAATAATACATGTTGATTGGCTATTCAAAATGTAACAAATGAATTGGTGAATGCGAAATTCTCACAAAATGCTTGTATATGCCTTTCTATGTTTTAGGCGGTGTGGTTTGCATACGACTGGGCGAGAATGTGATTGAGTATTCAGAGGACTTTAGGCTGTACATCACAACAAAGTTGAGAAATCCGCATTACTTACCTGAAATAGCAACGAAAGTTACTCTGGTCAACTTTATGATTACACCAGAAGGACTGGAAGATCAGCTGCTTGGTATTGTCGTTGCAAAAGAACGGTACTAGGCATACCTTTACTTACCTTAGCTTTTACCCAAATCTCTCTGATATAACTAAAATCCTAGTTTAAACGATTAAAAGGCCACGATTAAAAACCTCACCTAAGATTCTTAAGTCTTAGACGTTTTTGTGAATATTATCAGTTCAATCTCCAAGCATTCAACAAGCTGGGTGTTGCATTAATGCGACAAGAAAGAAATATTGACTTTTCTCCTATTTTCAAAAAGGTGTGGTACTAAAAACCTAATCCATACCAAGATGCTTCGAAGAGCCTCTTGATGCTGGGTTTTGATGTTTCCATTACATCTTTAGAAGCCCGGTGGGAGTGGATAGAAACCTCCCACCTGACAAGGGCTGTAAGTTTACTAGCTATGTTTGGTTGGCGTCATCTCCGGTTTTGCCTAGTTTTACTACTGTTATTTTGAAACAAAACATGAAACATGGCAGGAGAAAAGTTAGCAGAAGCACTATGCAAATATCCTGTCCTGTATTACAAAATGGACAAATATTTTAAATATTTCAGGGTTTTCAAACATTTTTTCTTGCCGCTGCATTCTTCTACTAACTACGTTTTAGTAACAAGTACCCTAATGTAAGTAAAT
>JAACYV020060897.1:0-12091 GCA_009936425.2 Chrysaora fuscescens
TTATCCCCTGCGTTACCCCTTGCACTCTACCCCTACATCTTCATCTATTTAAACATCTGTAAACTTTTCTATCGATTCTCCACTTCGAGTTAAAACAGATTTCTGTTTTGGCTTTCGTGCATTATCTTCTACAATCACTTCCCTCCGACTGGGTTCTGCAGCGGTAGGTCACGTTTGTGCAAAAACTAACGCCCCCTAGCATTGAGGACCCCCAGCCAAGTCGATAGTATCTTTACTATGGAAACAGAAATTCCCATTTCGTCATTTGTTAAAATGCTGATAATTAGCCTACTGCGGTAGGTGATATCTGCACTGTGGTAGGTGATATCTCCATAATGCAGACTGCAGTTGGTTTCAATCAAAATTTGATGCATTTTTCATGGCAACAAACATCCCTGGTTAGAGCAACTATGGAAGCTGGCGATAAGAGTTAAGTTTTTTAACTACAAAAGATTATAAATGAAATTATATCTGATATGGGCCATAAGGGAGGATCAAAACGACGTTAACTTTCAAATATCCCACAGTGAAAGGGAAGAAAGCAAGAAAGTTTGACCCAACTAAAGTTGCTTTCTTTTTATAATTATTAATCTTGTCTTGCTATCCAAGGCAGTGGATGAAAGACATTGTCGGGGCAAGAATCTTATCGAAAATATAGAAAAATAGACACAAAATGAACGTATGCAAGAAATGCAATGATCAGATGCAATGATATGCAATGATCAGATGCAAGAAAAAATTGGTTTTTTGCATTTTTATCAATTGAATTGCACTTGTAGCTCAGTTGCATGAAATGAAAGAATCTATCGAAGAAAAAATTTAAAAGGGTGAAGTCTTTCAATCTACGGGAAGTTTAATTTCAAAACGCATTTCCAAGTCAACACAGAACGGACCACAAATTCTAGCGCTGGCAGTCTAGAGTTAAATTTTAAAACAATTTTATGTTTAATTAACAATGTTGAATGTTTTATTTTTGTTTAATTATATGTCTAATTTTATATTATGTATAATATAACATGTTTTGTAAATTATAATATATGGTTTAAACGATGTATTTATCTATTTATTGTAAAGCCTTGAACATAAATTTTTTGAGTAGGCTATTAAAGAATCAAATAACATGATTAGGGGTTCATGCTGCAACGCATACAGTAGGGAATACGAGGCAGGTCCAAGCAAAGAAAAGAAACAGCGAAGAAGAGGTATGCACACACCTTTCAACACAGTAATAAAAACAGCAGCATTGAGAAATACAATACAAATGCATATATTTTGAGAAATATTCACCTTGAAGTCATCATTCCATTTCGGCAGTCGAATAAGTCCATCAAGATCAAGTTTGGTAACCAGAACAGCGGGGTCGTCGAGCCTTCCCTAGTTATAACAGAACAGACACATTATATTATGAATGAAGAACAAAAGCCACAGTCCAAAGAGGAAACCAAGAATCTTCGATGTTGATAGGCACTTACTTACTTTCATACATACACACACACATATATAGGTTGCTTTTATATAAAAAAGTGGTTTATAAGAAATTAGTACTCGGCTCCTCGAAGATTTAAGAAAATTTAGTACTGAGATCTTCAAACCTAAGAAAATAGGTTTGAAGACTAGACCCATATTATTGGTGTCTTCTGTTATACCATCTCATGTTTTGTTCCGCTATTTGCGATCTTATTTGATTTTTCTGTCATATGTCATACTTGGTAAAAATTCAGACTGAAATCCAAGTAATTTGAGTTCATTCAAGACCTAATTTCGTCGAAGGTGTCTGTTATCGAAGTGATCAACATATGTAGAGTAAACCTGTGCGTTCAACTGCGCTACACGATTTTGATAACTCATAACGGCCGAATGTATCTACTGTTGATCTTTAACTCCGACTTGCATGCATTGAACTGCTTGCATGCAACATAGTAAAAGCACATGGCTAGCACTGGGGAGAGGAAGGCTGTTTAATAGGTAGTGTGGCTGAGCGGTCTAAGGCGCGGACATTATATGACAGTGAGAAGTTATATATCCTGGGTCGGTGGTTCAAGCCCTCCTCGGGGCGAGAAAAGAAATTGTATTTCGTTCTCGATTTTTCCGTAGCACAAATGGGAGCCTTATCAAGCCACTACCTACAAGCAGGACACACATTGATAACAGTGAAAATTCACTGAAGTGGCTATCCTGGGTAAATATTCGTAATAATTATTAATTAGTTATAGCAATTATTATTAATTATTATAAACTAGCAAGTGGTCCAAGCGCACAGGACCTTACGACAAGACGCGGAGCTGTGACTTTACAATAATGTGATACGTCGAGAGGGAATTTTTAGAAACAGTTAACTACAGCCACAGCCACAGTCACAGCCACAGCCACAGCCAAAGCCCGAAGAGAAAACTAAGAATCTTTGATGTTGATAGGCACATACATACATAACATGCACACATATACTAGTACACTAGTTCATTCTCTTGATGCTTTCACAGGCACAATGAGACTATCAAACCTGGCAAAATCTCCCCGTGTTTCAAATAGTTACGTTTATGAGTATTAGCTAGTACGAGCGGAGAGGGATATTAGCCCCTGCAAAGCACTTGACACTGCGAAAACAGACATGTGATACGCTAAGAGGGAATTTTTAGAAACAGCTGCCTACCTTGTAGAATGCTGCAGGTGGCGAGTAGCAGTATGTTGCAAAGGTAAATCCGGTCCAAGGCAGATTCTGCGCACTGTCGACAGAGAACTGCAAAGCAAAGGCATAGAGGTATGAAAAACAATATCGCACACAACCAGTACCAATTGTAGTGTGGAAAGAATGATACAGTCATCTAAAAGCTCTGTCCACAGATCAAGGCAAGTAGGTACAAAAAGTGATATATCCACTTTAGCTCGCCAAGTAACATCGACGTGTGATTATATCATTTGCCAAATGTTCATGAGTTAATTCGGTGATTGGCATGCTGTGATGGGTTTAAAATCAACTCATAGTGGAAACGCCAATTAAAAATTATCCCATGCAATTTATCTCATTTTAATTCATAGTGGAAACCAAGCTTTAGAGATTTACGCCAGGAAGAAATTAAATGTCTTGCACAAACGTTTGAGAATGACGTGTGTAGTTTTCTAACATTTAATCAAAGTCAATATGATTTATCTCGTATATTATTTCACCGAATTAACTCATTAACCCAAAGGAACAAAAGCAGGGGATTAATATATGGATTACGGTTAGACAAGGAGTTAACTAAAGCAACTGCTTGCTTACCAATAACCCGTGCATGCTGTTGTACTTTGACAGAAATGTTATATCGGCAGCTGGAACGCTTTGAAGATTCTTGAGAAGATTCTGCAGTGAACGAAAATTTGTCAGTAGCGATGTACAAGTTACAAAACTTTACGGCAATCAATTAAACCAAAACGTGGATTTATCTGGTGGAAACACAATGCTATAGGGAAGCGGGAAAAGTGTTATATATATCCTATAACTAAGTAGGAATAATACTAAAGAGATTTGTATCAAAATAACGATACGAGATCAGATATTCTTGCGCGGTAACAAGAGAGAAAATTGTAGCTGCATCACTATAACACCGCACTGTCGATCGGATAGTGGTAAGTTCAAAATGGTAGCTGGGTACAGGAGCTAGCCGACACAGTGCGTCCGATATTAGCAGTTTTTCAAAGTATTCTAATAATGGGCGTGGCATCGACGTCATCATAAGAAACGTGATATATATCGAGATACTCCTTTGAAAACAACCATATTTCTTTTCACAAAAATTTTAGATGCGGAATTCCCTGAAAAATGGTTTTATACATCAAATAACCCCAAGTTTGTTTCACTGAATCGCTTAAAAGAGGGACAAATTCACATCGAACATTAATAAGAATTTTATATCAAAAATAAAGAAATTTCTTACTTTTATCGTGTCGATCAGGCCCTGGTCATTTCTGGTTTTTTTCCCTTCAAACAAGACTTTTAGAACTTCTCTGATTGTTGTTGATTTTCTTCTCATATACGAATAAAATAATCGGCATTCCATAACGTCCGGAGTACACTCAGTAGAATCGTATTGACCTTGACGAAATCATAAAAAAAAGTTAAGCTTGAAAATTTGTGTTAATCATTCAATCAATCACTCAATCACTCATTCAATCAATCAATTAATCATTCAATCAATCAATGAATTAATCATTCAATCAATAAAACATTCAATCACTCGATGAATCAATCATTTAATCGATTAATCACTCATTCAATCAATGAATTAATCATTCAATCAATTAATCACTCACTCATTCAATCAATAAATTAATCATTCAATCATTCAATCAAATAATCGATACATCAATCAGCTAATGTACTGATTATTAGGATTAATACTAAAGTTAAAAAAACAATACGATATCAGTTATCCTTGCGAGGTAGCTACAAGAGATAAAGTTGGAGCTGCCTCACTATACAGTAACCCCACCTAGTTGATCTGATCAGCTAATCAGTTAATCAGTGATTTGTAAGTTTCTATATGCATAAGCTCTTAAGATGGTTTCATACCGCTTGAGTAGGGTGGTTTTGGAACCAAAAGTCCTTCACTCTCCCATTGATCTTCGAGAAATTCAAATGCCTTTAAAAATGAAAACATTGTTTAAGTCCAATTTGCAGTAATCAATAGAACACTCAATATTAGAAAATGGCAATGTGCCTTGTTTTCGATAATATTTAAAGAAAAACTCAAGAAATACAAGTAGACTCAAAATTCGGTGTTCCAAGTTGAGGGGTCATCTAAGTTGTGGTCCAGGTAGAGGGGTCAGCTAAGTTGTGGTCCAGGTAGAGGGGTCAGCTAAGTTGTGGTCCAAGTAGTGGGGTCAGCTAAAGTGTGGTCCAAGTAGAGTGGTCAGCTAAGGTGTGGTCCAAGTAGTGGGGTCAGCAAAAGTGTGGTCCAAGTAGAGTGGTCAGCTAAGTTGTGGTCCAGGTAGAGGGGTCAGCTAAGTTGTGGTCCAAGTAGTGGGGTCAGCTAAAGTGTGGTCCAAGTAGAGTGGTCAGCTAAGGTGTGGTCCAAGTAGTGGGGTCAGCAAAAGTGTGGTCCAAGTAGTGGGGTCAGCAATAGTGTGGTCCAAGTAGTGGGGACAGCAAAAGTGTGGTCCAAGTAGTGGGGTCAGCAATAGTGTGGTCCAAGTAGAGTGGTCAGCTAAGTTGTAGTCCAAGTAGAGGGTTGAGCTAAGCAAGCCTTTTATAGTATTGACATTTTCCATCGATTTACCATAAATTACTTTAAGATGTCTTGAAATTTAGGAACAGACGGTTTAGCATAGGCGAAGATAAATAACAACGAGCTTGCAGACACCTCTAAGTTAATAAGGATTGATAGTAGCTAGGTTATACAATTTTGGATGCTCGAACATCAATTTGTTACTAGTTATAACCCTTCCGTGGGTAACAGGACAAAGGTTTTTGGGAATGATAGTTTTAATTTGAGGCAGGCCTCTCATGTAATATATAAACGAGAAGCTAGAAAAGGTAGGAAAAATAGGAATTGCTTTACACACCTGTTTCGGTTGTCCATCTGAATGGCACGGTGCTGGAAGAAGCCGTACCAGTAAAGAAGCGCAAGGAATGGGACTTGAAATAAAATAAAAGATCAACAATCAATTCTGTCAAGAAGTGAAAACATCAATACTATCACTAAATGTATAAACTGGCAAACATATAAGTTATTCTATCATTGCTCAAATATAAAAGTGAAATAATCATTAAATCATAAACCATCAAATTATAAAATTTTAAAATCATAAAATCATAAAATCATAAAATCATAAAATCATAAAATCATAAAATCATAAAATCATAAAATCTTAAAATCTTAAAATCATAAAATCATAAAATCATAAAATCATAAAATCATAAAATCATAAAATCATAAAATATAAAATAATAAAATCATTAAGTCATAAAAACAGGTAAAATATAAAAAGACTCGACCAAGATATCAATTTTACTCGCAACCTCGTTTGTTAATGGAGAAAAAACCAGTAGAACAGCATAAGTTGAAAACACGGCAAAATTATTCAGAAATAATATGCAGATATATAGATAACGCCAACTCAAGCTTATACCTTTCCAAAGAGTGTTTAATTAGGCGATCAGAATTTTTCACTTGATTGTAAAGCTTCAACTGGTAACATCCTTCGTTCAAGCAGAACTGAAAATGAGAAAATTTCTGCATCAAAAAATGATCATAAGAGAGAGCGAACGTTGAACCAAGGTTGTTATGATAATCTGTAAAATATCGGCGTCAGTTAAAATTGTGTTGAGAAGCGTTAATGGTAAATGAATAAAAATTCTTATATTTCCATGCAACGAGTTCGATCAATGGAGCAACGAAAACTCTGGTGTTTTTACTTACAGCCTCGCAAATTCTGTTTCTAAGCCCCATTCTAATTGGGTTTTTAAAATGGCTTATTAGAAATTGCCTTGCACTGCTCTCTGAATGGCTGCGCTAGCCTTTGCGGCGCAGCTGACAGATTTTTGACATATAAAACTAGGGCCGGAAAATGAACATATAGTCAAGAAAATAAGATTCTTGACTTCACCACATCTGTGAATCATGGGTTATAGCTAGTGATAATAAAAGACAAGTTTTTTTTTATTTTCAGTTTTTTGTTGAATTTTATTATCTTAGTTTTGGAAAATTTAAGTTTAGTCAACCCATAAAGACCAAAAACATCACTGCACGAAAAATGCTTTCATCACTGCACAAACAAATTAATCGCTGCAGAGATCGGTCATCACGGCACACTAAATTCCTCCTTTGTGCAGAGAGCAGTCAGCAAAAAAGAGTAATAGAAAGTAACGTTAAGTAACCTTGCTGTCTGAGTCATCCGCCCGATCTCTGGTTCCCGGTTTGACAAACACTGGAAGAATAGCCATACCAAGGCGCTGTGCTCGCTTCGTTAGGGCGTCAATCGTATAAACCTAAAAAGAAATCGTTATATTGAATTGAATTATTCAAAGAGTGAAGTGTGAAGATTAAAGAGGACATTCTGGAGAAGGAAAAGAACTGAACTCCCTATTGATAATAGGTTATCTAGAAGCAGACAATATGTTGAAAAAATAAACAGGAAATTACAAGAGAAGGACTCTAAAAGAGAATGTAACATTATCAACAGAGCATTAAAATTTAAGTATTTCTGTTTTACATAATTAAAATAAATATCAAGACAAACTTATATATTGTTAAAAATTATGTTCTCTATTTAAACAATAGTTTTATATTAGTAATTTCAATTTTTTTCGCAATTTTCAATTTTTTCAAATTCGTTAATAATTTGGACTTTGTAGTAATCCTTGTAACAGTACCCTGTAGCTTGTAAAAATTATTAATTATTATAAATTTAAAAATTGTTAATTATATTGTTTATTAGATTACGTATTAATTATATTAATAATCAATTATATTGTTAAACAGGTTAAGGGCCATCTCGGCCTAGATACCGGCTATGAAAAAAAGAAAAAAATTATAGTATAAAATTGATGTTTTGAATTTATTCTTGAATTAAGAACCTATAAAAAAATTAGGATAAAAATGTTCTGGCACAAAGGTAATGAATGTAGATTTCAGGTTGTATGTTCTTAAATGGGGAAGGCTCTCTTGCCAGGGTTTTTAATATTGTATTGTATAGTTTGTTCAATGATAGTATTAGCAATAGTGATATACGCTAATTCAAACTAACATAAAGCAACTTCAGAGATTGCATGAGACGAATCATTGGTTTCAAGAAGAACATGCACATTTATTAGAGAGGAACCAAGTTTTGATTGAATTTTTAAATTGCTTGGCATTTTGGTCTGTTTTGATTTTATCTGGAAATGAATTCCAGAGTTCTGGCCCTTGAAAACTCAAAAATCTGATACCATAATTGGTTGTTCTGACCTTGGAAATTTCGAGATAATTTTTTATTCGTATAGTGCCTCTGGTAAAAAATAGTCTTTCATGAAGATGGGGTTAAGGTTGTTAAGAATTTATAAACTTCTTGTGCCAAGAGTCGAATTGATTGAATATGGAAAGTAGTTTCTTTTGAATTTGTTAGTAGATTTTCATGAGAGGATGTGTAGTTGGGGTATGCTAATTGCAAAGCTCTCCCGTTTATTTTTTCTAGTTTTTCCTGGCATCCTTTCCCACATAGCATCCATATTAATGGGCAATAATTGAAATAACTTTATTTCAATTACCTTAATGAAAATTGTAGCTGTTTGTGGATAACTGAAATCCCTGAACTCAAACTTCAAATCGAAATCAGGACTGTGTGGGCTAAGATCCAAATTAATATCATTTTCAAACTCTTCTTTCAGCTTCGTATATTTGCTGTCATACAAACTGCAAATGACCTAGAAAGAAGCAAAGTGTTGGTGGGTAAAACTCCATCGATTTTTTCGTTTTATTTAAAACCTAAGTTTATATCATAGAACATAATGGTGTCGCTTAGAACGACTTATTCCATTAATGTTGCAATCTTAAATTATCAGCAAGGCACACAAAAAATTGGCAAACAAAAACAAAAACTTAAGTAAATCACAATTTTTAAAGCTAAGTTGCAAGTACGCACTGAAAATTGGCTTCACAATACAGTAAGGTATTCTTATTTAGAAATCTCTTACAAGAAACGTTTTGTCTCTGAAATTTTGGCGAAATATTGGAAGTTCTCTTATTAGAAAATTAAGGAAGCTGGGTCTTTTATTGACGGGGAAAAAAGCCAAAATTGTGACTTTTCTGCAATTTCCAAGATAGTCAGGAATTGAAGACCAAATTGAAATTGAAAATAAAGATGATGTAAAGAAACTCGAGCGGCAAAGTTTAAAATCTGGTATCTTAGTTGCGTGGCTTTAATGTATGGTTAAGAATTTTCTTGGCACTTACGAAACGGATTGCAAGACATTCCTATGCATCAAATGGATCATGGAAATATATTTACCTTGGTAAATGCAGATGTGTCTGGTAAAAACTTTGCCTCGTCTATGTACACCTCAAATCCATCACCATTCTTGTAAACCTTTGTTGGTACAGGACGTCCTCTCCCTTCCACCCAAGCACCCTTAAGTTAAACAAGAAATGACGTAAAAATTGAACACATAAGAATATACAGAAACAACAGAATACGTCATGGTCCGTAATTAGTTAAAACAGGGCTTAACTGTACACCATATAAAAGAGATATTAAAAAAAGGTTGTAGCAAAAATAGTAATATTTAGTAGTTACTCGCCTACTTGCTGAAAACGTTCAGGTCAGGTCAGATCAGGTCAGGTCGGTTCACGTCAGATCGGGTCGGGTCGGGTCGGGTCAGGTCAGGTCAGGTCAAATAGGTTGTCTGTAATCGTCGGATGAAGGGTCTTGAAGCATGGAGCTCTGATTTCGAATTTATATATAAAATTCCCGCACTGATAGGAAATAGTTAAAACTAAATGAGTCTGTATTACCTCTGGGCAGTTTTCTTCCTCTTTGTATTCTGGGATATCAGATGGCAATGCTGGAGGCAAGATCACTTTGCTGAATATGAACAAGTCTATGTACGATTTCTGAAGAGGTTCCCAGCCATGTAATCCCTTTGGATGCTACAAAACAAAATACAATAAATTAATCATTAGATTACCATGAACATTAGTCATACTTGTAAAGGAAAGGTCAAGCCAATACTACAAGTCAAGTCAAGTCAGGAGAGGTCAGGTCAGGTCAGGTCAGGAAGCAAATACTTTAAGTCATGTCAGAAAGGTCAGGTCAGGTCACAGGTAAGGAACCCAATACTACAAGTCAGGTCAGGAAAATTCACGTCAGGTTAGGAAGCCAATAATACAAGTCAAGTCAGAAAGGGTCAGGTCAGGTCAGGTCAGGTCAAACGACCGATCAGAAAGCCAATACTACAAGTCAAGCCAGAAAAATTCACGTCAGGTTAGGGAAGGATAACCAAGGAGACAATCTTTACCTTGAAACAGGCGCGTAAAAGTCGAGTCTCGGGAAGTGGAGCAGGATATAGGGGAATTTCATGTCTTCCGGTATTTAGCTTAACAATATCTTCTTCTTCATCGAGATCTAGCAAAAAAAAAACAAAGATTCTTAGATTCTTAATTGCACAAACGAAGCAGCTTCCCAGTGGGGCACTCACCACCCTTTGCCTTAGAGTAAGTAAGTTGATTGACCGCAGTCGGAGGCGACCCGAAGGCTCCTCTTTCGTTCGCTACTACCCTTACAGGTTCAATAACCACTTACCCTCAATCCTACTCCTTATGCTGAGTGCTTAGCAGATGGGCATTAAGTACCATTTTTTAAGCCTTTGGTATGACTCGGCCGGGAATTTAACCCAAGACCTCCGAACCAGAGGCGAGCACTCTACCACTAGGCCAATGCACGGTTATAACGAACGGCCTTAGAACGAAATTAAAAAATTGCGAAAACCTGGTTTGAGAGACTGTCTGGAATTCCTCGATACTGCTTCAATTCTGTCTGGCAAAAGAGCCAAGCGTAGTGCGGTCCAGGCGACCAACTTGTCTTCACTGTCCTCGCCAGGTTTCAAAGTCAGGTATCCACCGGCAGACATCGTGAACACCTCGATGACAATGAAGGAGTTGGGACTGAGTGTGACGTCATTGAAGTGAACCTGGAAAATCGAACAATCAGCATTGATTAAGATTAACAACCATTAATGACGTTAGGCTGTACAAATACGGGCAGGTGTCTTCAGGCACGGATTAGCCCACCGGGCTACCGTATCGAAGTACCGCAAATCCTCGAATTAGCCCCTAGGGGCTTATTTTTTTTGATTATTTTGGAGGGGGGCTTATTCAAGGATAGGGCTTAAACGAGGGGAGGCTTATAAAATTATTCATAAAATCATCATCATTTATTATACATTTTGTGATTCATCATCGACCAAAAGAGTGATTTTTCTGTCATAGCTCGATTAAGCGAAAGTACAAATATTGACTCAAAAGGCTAAAATCAACATGTCAGTGGTGGGGGCTTATTCGAGGGGGGGGGCTTATTAAAAATTTCTCGCTCTAGGGTGGGGGCTTTTTCAGGGGGAGGGCTTATTCGCGGTGGGGCGAATTCGAGGATTTATGGTAGGCCTATGTATTTTCTGTTTAAGTTTGGATCTAGTAAATGATGTGTTCTCTTGTCAATAAACTTGACGGTGCACCCACCTCTTATAATAGAAATGTGACCCCTGAAGAGAAGGAGCACAATTGACCTTTGTGAAAGGGGGGCCCCCGGAGAGTGATCCCCCGGCCCTTTTTTGAGAGCTAATCCGCGCCTTCGTGTCTTTCTATTAACGGTTTTCCGAGTAAAAAATGAAACCACCTAAATACAAGCTATCATTCAACATGCTTATTTCTGGATATAGACTGGATATGGAACTAGAATCTGCTGACAAAAACGTGAACAACGAAATTGGCAACATTATCTATTATGGCGGCTGTTGGAAAGGTGTATTGACTCAATTTTACGAGAGAGCGCTCAAGTTAGTCCACGAGCCCATGACTCTTCACACACTACCGACGTGAATAATAAAAACGCATGGAGTTCTCTCAATACTATCCAGAACTGGGTAAATTCAATGCAAACTTCTTCAACCATAAGAACGCTAATTAGCAATGTGGGAAACGAGTGTGTCACAAACAAAATAACATGTTAACAGTTTAAATAATTGAAAATGGCTAAGGAAAGCCAGCCACAAGCTTTGTTTTTGCATCCATTCACCATTTCGCGAGACGACAAATCACAATCTCACAAAGAGAATTGAAGAGTGAATGCGTTTTTTAAAGAAAATCAAAAACTGCCAACAGGTCTTTGCAGAGAATGGTTGATTAGATAACGGTTTCAAGTGTCGCTTTTAGAAAACAAGAAAATGAGGTCTTTTCAAAGAAGACTAAATTAAACCCCGTTTCTTTTCCGCGAAATTGATCCTTCTTCAATACAACAAGTATAACAGCCGAACTATATCTAACCTAACTCTGTTTAGCTTTTGACATTAGCCAATCAAGCTACGTGGCATTTATCACTTTGTCTTGCACGCTGCACGTTGATTGGCTATTGAAAAATGTAAACA
>JAACYV020061120.1:0-12082 GCA_009936425.2 Chrysaora fuscescens
TGAATTGTTCAGGCAAACTCGCGAGGAGTGTCATCGCCAATTCCTTGTCGTCGATTCTTAGACCCATTTCATTTAACTGATCATGCAATGAACGCAAATTATTGATATGTGCCAACATATCTCCAACACTCTGATATCTGCAATTGTAGTATCGCTGTCTTAACCTTACTTTTTGTAAAATGGGTTCGCGTGCGAACTGATTCTTCAAGGCTTCCCACGCCTCTTGGGCTGTTTTCGTATCTCACACATGGATCTGCTGTTCAGGCTCAATCGCCAAGCAAATATACGTCCACGCTTTCTTACTACGAAGTCTATAACGTCTGACTTCATTTTCAGTGGCAGCATCTCCTTCAGGAGGTACAGCTGATCCATCCGCGTGTTGAAATAGATCTGAGCTCTCCAGATATAAACGCATGTTGAACGCCCATGTTCGGTAGTTTGCGCCATTCAGCTTCGCAAATTTCAAAGCACTCATCGAATCTTCTGACGATGAAGCCATTCTTTAAGTGAATGTCATACACCTTTCAGTCACAGAATAATTCGGACAACTTTTTCGTTCGTCCTGGGCCCATAACCTGTTAAGAATTTCGAGTCCAGGTTTGACAATAATAAATAACAACGATTTGTAACACAACGAGAAAGACTAGATAAGTATAACTTTAAACATAGCAGATAGAAAACAAGCTCAGCATGCAGCGATAAGAAAGTGTCAATCACTTTAACAGAAGTTAAAATAAAAGCTAAACATAACACAAAAGAATAACAGCATGAGACACTTGAACTATAATGTACGTTTCTCAACAACAAGAAAGTATATTAATGTTCTTAATTACCATATGGCAGTTTCACTTCGGCGTTAACAATTCTATCAAAAACTTTGCTTTTATGGTAACCATGTTTACCTCCAATTATTGGAAATGCGTGTTTTTCTAAATTGTTCTTCTTATCTCCATTGGTGTACAATTTTGCCACTTCAGTAACCATCCTGCATGCCTGCAATGGTCCTGGCAAGCTCCATTCTAGTTTTGTTCTTAATGATAGTGTTTTGTTGTTTTGTCCTCCATTTTTCATGTGGCATGCCATCAATGAGAAGTAAGACTCAACAATCGCCTCTGGGCCACCCTTAGCCAGACCTGTATTCCTAACAACCATCCAATTTCACCAAGGTTTTTCATTTTGAATTTCTTGCAGAGAAAGTTTTTCACCTCACATAGGGAAGGCATTTTGCTACTGGCAATGATGAGGTCATCTGCCCATATAATAATAATTATTATCCTGTTCCCAGTGTTCTTAGTGTATACACAAGGGCCAGCTAGGGATTGTGTGAACTTCTCATCAATTAACTGAGTGTGTAGAAAGCTATTCCAATTTCTGCCACTTTGCTTTAATCCATATAAGAATTTGTTTAATTTCCATACCAATTTTTCATTCTTATTACCATTCACTGTATATTCCTCTGGTTGTTTTACACACAATTCACAGTCAATGGGTGCATTTAAATAGGCAGTTTTAACGTCCATCTGATGTACAATTAGATTGTATTGGCTGGCTAGTTGCATCAGATCAGATTTTCTTTGCACAAATCCATCTGCCTCCAACTAAGGTTTTCTCCTTTGGTAATTAAACAAGAGCAAATGTTTTGTTATCTTCCAGGGTACTCATTTTTTCCTGCATAGCTGTCTTTTAGTGACTTGCTTCAATGGAAACTAAATCAACTGTACTGCTAATATCCTCTGATTCAATGACATAGTCCTTGAGACGTTCAGGCTGTTTGTGGTCCCTTCTTGGGCATCTATTTTCGTTGTCTTCTCTCTGGTTTTCTTCCTTTCTTCTTCTGGAAGATTCAACTGAGCAGACTCTCCAACTGTCTCTTGTAGTTCTACACCTTGTTCTGATCTTCTGTCTCTTTTCACATATATGTCTTCTGCATCATCAGTTGAGTCACACAGATTTTTGCTGAATTTCACACATTGTACTCTCCTTATATCACTACTAAGTGGAAAGTAAATTAAGTATGCAGGACTGTTTTTGTCGTATCCAATAAATATGCCCTTTTCGCTTCTGGCATCTAACTTTGACTTATTCTGTATATTTGCATAACACACACAGCCAAAAGTATTCATATTGGTTTAACACCTGTGAATGCTTCCTTTGCTGTCTTCTCTGCTCTTGGGTTATAGCACCTATTCCTCACATACACTGCTGTCATCACAGCATACACCCATAGAGACTTTGGTAGATTAGATTCCAATAATAATCATCTTGCCATGTCAAAAATGGATCTCCAGGACACTCAACAGTTCCATTTTGGTGCATTCATTTCCTGTTTTATTTTGTTCACTACTAGCAGTTCGTTGAACTTCTCACTTGTGAATTCTCCTCTATTGTCACATCTCAGCCCTTTGATTGTTCCATAGGATGCAACATCTGCTAAGAATCTTTCCATTGCATGGATGGCATCACTCTTCTTTAGTAGATAGTACACCATTATAAAACCTGAGTAATCATCTACAATAGACATCACATATCTGAAGCCGTCTTTGTCTGCAGGCTCTACTGGTCCAGCTAGGTCAGTGTGGACCAATTCGAGTGGTGCGTTTGCACGTGAATCTGGGTTTCTGTACTGGATCATTTTGCCTTCTGTACAGATTCCATATTCAAATTTGTCTTTACATGTAATCTTCATACCATCCACAATACCTTCTAATTTGATAATGTCGTTGACATTGCAATGCCCCATTATCTCATGCCATTCTTTCAGGGTGCATGATGTGCTCTTTGTGGAGACTGTACCATATAGGTAATTAAGACTACCACTCTTCTTAATATTAAATTTTGTGCCACTTGCACTGATTAATTCTGCTGAGTTCTTCTTGAAATTGATATCAGCTCCTTGCCCTATAGCTTCTTGTACAGTTAGGATGTTTTGCTTGATTGTGGGAACAAAAAGAGCATCCTTTAGTAATGTCTCTCGCTCATTACCCTCTGAGTCCATTAGGTTAATGCGTGCATCTCCTCTTCCCTGTGCAGTATTTCTTATTCTGCTTCCATCAGCATGTTTTTCAGGGTCAAAAATTTCGGTTCATATTAATGAAACACGACTTGTTTTTCACTACATGTGTTGTGGCACCACAATTAACGAGCACTGTTTTTATGTCATGGGTCTCAGAAAATAATTAATAATTGTCTAGACTTATCAGAAAAACGAAAGAATTTTGTTCAGGATTTTCAATTGTAACTGCATTTAAAGAATCTTTCTTCTTTCTACATTGGTCTGAATTGTGTGTATTGTTTTTACAATAATGACACAATTTTTTCTTCCTATATTCAGGGCGTTCTGGATCAGTTGACTTGTGATTTGGCTTGCCACATGTATAGCACACTATATGCTTTTTTCTTGTGCCCGGCACAAATTTCTTAGAAAACTTCATTACGCTGTCTTCCGGTTCTTCCCAGTAAGCTTTTTCGGTCTCTTCAAAACTTCTCAGGGCTACTTCGAACTCGCCAAGCAGTCCTTGCAACTCCTGTCGTCTAAACATTGTACAAATTCAGCAAACGCTTCTGCATTTTTCTCAGTGTCCAAATCTTGATATTCGACACCACCTTCCATTTCTGGGAGACTAACTTTGTGAAGTTTCTGAAGCCTCATTAAGCCTAAAAACGTCACTTCCCAAAGTTCATACCCTCTCTCATCACCATTAAACGTAAAGCGCGATCTGGGCCCATAACCTGTTGAGCTAGCCATAATCGAGGCTTTCAAGAATTTGTTTAACACGTGGCCACTATTTGCAAATTTTCATGAAGTCCTTGAAGGTACATGAAGTCCTTGCAAATCATCACGAGTGCAATAAAGGTCAATGATGAAACTCCATAGCTATAGCTTCTGAATGCAACAGCATATGCTTCGAAGCCATCAATTATTGCTTGGAATTGCTTATGCTGTGAAGGCCAAAATCTTGCTGCACAGTTGCCTCTCGTCATCTTCAGTTTCAGGTCTTGAGATTGAGCAAGAGCAATAAAACTGCTCAGCATCTTGCCTCTTTAAAACGTGTTGTGAATGGTCTTGGACCTGTTGACTGCAGCCTGCAGATATTCAGAAGACGATCCTACTTTACCATCCTGTATGTCTTGAATAGCAAGATTCATCCAATGTGATCGATCCCAAACAACAACTGAGAAATCAATAGGAACGTTGAGCTCTGCATGAAGTGTTTTTAAAAATTCAGTTGTCTGATATTGGCCATCACACGTTGCCCCTTGCCACATATCGGCCATCTTGAAACTTTCTGAGTCCCCATAAGCCTCTTGTATTGTATTCGATACTTGTTTGGCAAGTTGATCTTCACAGCCACCAGATACACTCTTTTCACCCAGTGACTCTGTTGGATAGACTTCTGGTGAGTTTCAGGTATTGCTACTCGTTTGCCGTCCATGATAGGACATATCATAATTGCATGATTTGAAAATTCAAAAGTTTTTTTAAAATTGGAGGGTTTCAAAAAAAAGAATGAAATATCGTGTTTATGTACGCCATGTCGCTTCCAAAACTCCACGCCAACATTGAACATTAAAAACAGCACGCCGGCGTGCCAAAAAAGGACGGCTCGCCGCCGGAGATCTTCGGCGGGAGGAGCTCGGAATACAGTCAGAGCTAAACAAAGGAAAGATACAAAACACAAAGAGCTGTCAGTAAAACTGAAAGACTGCTTTCACCTTCACTGTCAAAGAATGATTAATAAAGAACAATGGTGAATACGTATTTATTGATAAACATCAAGGGACATTAAATTATTTAACAAATAATTATCATCATGAAGGCTGTGTTTCTTTAAAAGTCCAGTTCCTCAAAACAGTACCCTCCATTGCCATGGTATTTGACCTTGACCTTCAAAGTGATCTGCTAATGTCTCACAAATCTTTTCTGCAGAGTTGTAGCACGGTTGCTTTTTGTTTGCCAAATTAGTGCTTTCTACAGTGGCCCAGATGCGTCATGGCAACTTTTCCTTATCACTGGACACAAACTTGTTTTTCACTGGAGGCAAACTCTTCATTCCCCTAGACTCAAACCTTAGGTCCTGGACAAGAGCGCTCTCATTAACCAGATTGTGTCAACGATCCAGCCGGAACCCGATATCTGATAAAATGGAGGTCCGGCTCTGGGTTATCCGGCTAACCGGATATCCGGTACACCTCCAAAAAAGAAATGTTGCGGTAACACTTCTGGGACACTGTAGCTTTCATCCTTCCAGTCGCCAAGTTGTAAAACTATGGTAGCGGCTTCTTGATCAAGTGATATCCTTTTTTCAAGTGATAGCTTTTTTTTTTCTTTTTTTAGAGTTTTTTGAAAATGATACGTTAAAATAATTTTTTTTTTTATTATAACAAAAACAGAGCCGGGCCCCTCAGGCACCTGGGCCCTCGGTCCACGTCCGCTGTGCCTGTCAGTCTGCCCCTGATCAAGCATTCACAAATTTAGCGACAAGCAACGGGAACAAACAGCGCTATTGCTGTACAATGAGTGTATTCTGCTCAACAGGCAAGGCCTTCCTCTTGACAGTTGACATCTTCTTTATATGTGGCCCAACCATATCGATAAGTTCCTGAAAAATACATGATTCAAGTTTATTTCATGAAGTTAAAGCTTTGATGTGTTTTTTGACTATGAGACCTATCTTTAGCTTTCCCTTGCCACCTCGACGAAACCACTCTTTCACCCTGTCTCTTCCGTCCTTTTACACCACATCTTTAATTCAAATGATGCACACGTGCACAAATGGCAACTGTACATAGAAGTATTTTCTTTGCCTGCAGTATCCTCCATTTTTTTTGTGAATCACTCGTTTTATTTGGAATAATTGCAATTGCATATTTTCTTGCGCTTTAGGAACATCAGGAACATTGTTAAACTGAATGATCAAGAACTAAAGCAGGGTATTTTTGATGAAAGGAGATCATGGCACAATCAGTACAAAAATAGTGCTTATATTTTCATTGGCAAGTTTTATAGATAAGTTCTTGTATTGATATTGACAATGATAATGAGATGTGTAATATCAGAGTAATTTAATACCACTGTTTTGCAAATTTAGTAACCAAAGGAAAGCGAATTTAGCATTTCATTATGCTTTTACCAACAAAATAATACAAAACTCGGAATTCTCGCCAAAGTCAATCTCTCATGTTTGTTAAATTCACAATGAATATGTCATGAGGTGTAAGGGGTAAAACGTTAAGTATTTGTTTCGTTCTATTTCCCCATAAACCCCAATTGTATGGTTTATTTAAACAATTTTGAGTTTTCTTGGCCAGTCAATCTATCAGTTTTGTTTTTTTTTAATTTTCCTACCCTTCTCTTCAGGTGGTTTGCCTTATGAATTAACAGAGGGAGATATTCTGTGCGTTTTCTCTCAGTAAGTGGCTAATTCATTATGTAGTTACTATATATTTCATTCACCCTTGTCTAAATCCTCCTCATCGGCAGAAGATCTTCGATGAATATATTAGTAACTTTTCAATAGAAGTCATCCTACATAAAACATAGATCGAAGATGGTGTTAGCACCTTCGATAAGCGCCTGATTGTGGGAAATGAAAACCCTTGTGAGAATTTTCATACCAACAACTGCATAATTATCTTATTTTCTGGATATGCTGGCAAACACAACTTATCCGGAGAAAAAAGACTACTTTAAAAGCTTAGTTATGCGTGCAAAATTTTCAATTAGTAAAACTCGTTCATTAACTTTCAAGTGCGTGTAAGGTGGTGATTGTTTTTTTTTTAAAGAGTTAAATATTGAAAAGTTATACAAATTAACGTAGTTAAAGGTCTTTTTTACCTTATTATTTTCGATCAAACTTTGGCCTAGGAAAATCGTTGCTTAAGATCCCTCTGAACCTGAAAATGGAAAGACGTCAAAGAATTGGATGGGGCAATGTTTAGTTTTTGCACAGTAACTAATTATTCGTGAAAAACTCACCAAACTGTCAATTCACCCACCTGTCGAATACTGCAACCTCTTTTTGGTACATGTTTCGTGGGCTATCGTCCTGTCCCATAGGTCTTGAGCAATATTTTTTGCTAACTCTTATCTTAAAGTACATTGATAGAATTTAATGGGTTGGTAATGATCTTGGATCTTATATTGTGGATTTTGGATCTTTGGTTCGGGAAGGTCAGGGCTAGAAATAGCAGAAAGAGCTAAACGTAAATTTGTAACTGCAACTTTGAAAGCGCATACGCAGTTTTCATGAAATATAGTTATATATATATTCATGAATGACATACACAATGGATAGATTTTTCCACAAGCGGCATACCGCAATTTGATGGGACTCGAACCTGAACTGCATGATCAGAAAAAATATAAAAATATATATGGCACTGAAGAAGGCGAAATGCCGAAACACAGAAGTCAAATGGGATGAGAATCTTAAGCTGTGTGACTTGGAAAGTATGGCGGAAATTCTATTGAGCTGTTTAGCTCAATGGGATTGTCGTCAGCTTTCTGATCATGAACATATGAATCACCAATGAACATATCGACTATTGCATTGGCTCTTAGGAAGCTGGGGATTAGGAAGCTCTGCACAACTTGGATATCTACATGCTATTACTGATTTGATAGATTTTCGCAAGTCACAGGGCCTGTCGGCTATTGTTCTTTGTAACCTAGCTGTTTCAGAAGTTCGTTTCGCCTCTAGGCAAGAGGGCACTGGCAAAGCGGAAAATTGCCAAATGGTTCAAAAACCTTTCTGTTGACGTTCTTGCAGCCAATAATCAATGGGCGACTATGGACGAGATGGAGCAAGTAATTCCTCATCATCTTGCACATTACAAAGAATTTTTGATTAATTGCAAAGGACATCCTCTGACGTCAGTTAGTGCGGCAGATTTGACATTTGCAACTCGGTTTGTAGCAGTGTTTCTTTTCACTAGAGTACTTGACAATTTCTTTAAGGAAATGAGCAACAAATGAATAATAATGATAATAAAAATGAAAATAATAATGAAAATAATAATAATCATCATCATCATATTTATGCCAAAACATCTAGATGATTTTAGCCAAGTACCAGTGAGCTACAATCAACAAGCATGAACTACGAGCTGCAACATCGAGCAAGGATGAGCAAAGATTTTTCAGTTCGAGTCTGGCCTCTTATTCGATTAAACTCTTATTGCGACAAATTGATAATAATCATAATACTCATAAAAACGAGACATACAGTAATTGTATAGACAACTACTTAATAACAACAATGATAATGATAATGATAATAATGAGGAAAGTCATCGAGTTTGGACGAGACTTTAGAGTCACTAAGCCTCAAGGTCAAATTATGAACCATATCTTTAAGGAAATGAGCAACAAATGGATAATAATGATAAAAATGATAAAAATGATTATAATGATAATAATCATATTTATGCCAAACCATCTATATAGCCAAGTACCAGTGAGCTACAATCAGCAAGCATGAACTACGAGCTGCAACAGTGAGCAAGGATGAGCAAAGATTTTTCAGATCGAGTCTGGCCTCTTAAATCTCTCGTCATTGAGGCAAGCTTGTCTTTGGAGATTATCCCTTCAAACGGGGCAAACCAGCTGGTCTTTCCCGAATCTGCCTTTCCACGCAACACAGCTTTTTAGTTTTCTGCGGAAACTGGTCCTTGAGTGCGAGTTGGTACCATTTTTGCAGGAACAAGAGCAACTGGTGGTGTCAATTATTCTTAAACTCTTTACCAGACTCTTTTAGTATTTAAGCAGTATTTCCGTTCCTTTATTCAGTATTCATTCAGTTAGTCACGTTATTCGCTTCGTTCACGTATTCTCTTTCGCATGCAATGAATCGTTTCAATACTCGCAGTTATAATCAAGTTATGTATATAGTTTAATGTTATAGTTATGTATATATTTCGGAGATAAGTTGTTCTCTTGTTTCACGTTCTTCACAAATTGGTGCCGAGACCAGGATTTGAGTTATTACCGTTCATATTCGTTCATACATTCGCAATCATGCCGCCGAAACCAAAAACACAGTTCGAGAAGCTAAAACAAGAGAGAAGACAACTAAGACGCACTTTCACGAAGATTTTTAACGAGGCATCCGCTCTATTCACGAAAACAGATCTGACAGACGACGAAATCACGATTTTAAAGTCATCATTCGACTTATTAACGACTGCATTTCAAGAAGGAAGCCATCTCGAGAAAGATATCAAGAACATCGCCCTTGAAGAAGTAGAAGATGAAGCCGAACAGGACGAGTTCTTTGATGAAGGTGATTCTATAATCATTGCAAATAAAGGTAAGCTCAGTAAACTTGAGTTCGTTATCTCTAAATTCGAAAAACCAGCCGCAAAACCGGCCACGCCGTCACCTTCATCGCCGCAGCCATAGCCTTCTTTTTCTATTCCTACGTTTTCACGCTCAAAATTACCAGATCTAAACCTCCCCACTTTCGATGGTAATATTACGGAGTGGTTTGGGTTCTGGAAACGTTTCCAGTCGCAAGTAGGGAAATCTCCTGATCTCCCGAATTCCACTAAATTCACCTATCTAATGGGTCAACTCAGAGGAGAGGCATTAGCTACAGTGAAAGGTCTCATTCCTTCAGATCAGAACTATAGTATTTTAGAAGCTACGTTACAAGAAAACTTTGGTCTTCCTAGGAGAATCATTCGCGCTCACGTTTTGAATTTGCTCAAAATGCCTAAACCGACCCCCGTTGCCAGTAGCTTACGTCACTTCTACAACTCTTTGATGGGTGATATCCGCTCTCTTGAATCTTTAAAGATTGATGTTGCGGCTTGCGCCCCATTCCTAGTGCCCATCATAGAAGACAAGCTTCCTGGTAAAATTCTTAGCCATATTGGTGATTGTGGTAAACAGTCAACTTTCGATTTAAAGAGTTTTATCGACAAATTCAAGGAATATATAACACGCCAAGAGCAGGCAGCATTCGCAAATCGGCCAACTGGCCACCGGCCATCCTTCGAGTCATTCGAGCCCCCGTCTTCTACTTTCAGTACTCTGTCTGCCTCTGTTAACGTTCGTTGCCAACTTTGTAAGGGCCTACATGCCGCTCAACGTTGCCCCCAGTCCGCAGCCGATAAAACAGCCGCCGTAGTTAACAATAAACTTTGCCTTAACTGTTTGTATTCGGGACATCGCGTCTCACTATGTAATGCTAAAGGTCGTTGTGCTAAATGTAAGGGGAAGCATCACACAGCTATCCACGGGATTCAAATCCACCGCAACGTAAATTCGAATAATTCCCAACGTAACAGTAATTCTGCACGGCAACCCCCGTCGCAAGCAAACACGCATGTTGCTTTAGTTTCTAACGAGCCACCTACGCCTCCAGCCGCTCCTAGCAGCATTCCTACGGCTGCTACGTCATCTCAACAAACCGTATCTTACTGTGCCTTCGCTGCACCGCGTTCTAATTTGTTGGATATTAACATTGATAATAACATTGATTCGTTAAAGCCTGTTTATTCTTCTGATGCCGATTCTAACGTTATTAAATTCAAGGATTGTAATGTTGATGTCTCTGAAGCGCAATCTAAGCCTGAAAACACTGTCGTAACCAGTAACGTCGCTAATACGATTCTTTTGAAAACCGCTAAAGCTATCGCAATTTCTGCCAATAAGAAAGTTACCGCCAGAATCTTTTTCGATGAAGGCTCGCAACGCAGTTACGTTCGCACCGCATTTGCTTCTAAATTGGATTTAACTCCTACGTCATACGAATTCTTATCTGTATCTGGTTTTGGGGGGGAAAGTAACTGAACATAGCTATGGAGTAACAAACATCGGGCTAGAAACCCCCACAGGTATCGAAAATGTTCGTGTTCTCATAACAGATGAAATTGTTCAACCTTTGCAACAATTTTGCTTCAAGGAAATAAAATCTAACCCCCGTCTTCAAGATTTACCTTTGGCTAACGATTTTAAGGATAGCTCCTTTGTCGTTGATATTTTATTAGGAGCTGATGCCGCGTATCGCTTTCTTGGCAACGTTTCACAAGAAAGTTCACACCCATTGATTCAAGAATCTAAATTCGGACACGTTTTATCCGGTCCTTTGTTTAACGATTCCAAGCCGACCTTTGAGTCAACACCAAGGAGTCACGACATTTCAACGAACACGATTAACTCGCCTGTCACAGATTCTGACAATAGCCACAAAGAATCTCTTGTTTCCTTTGAAAATTTGATAAGCAATTCATCTTTGTTTCTTCAAATTGATCGTCTATTTCAAGATCAATTCGTTTCTGAAACGCCTCAGGAACCACAAATGAAAGAATTTTTGCACTCGTATCGCCAGCAAATCAAATTTCGAAATGGGTCTTATTACGCCCCTTTGCCTTGGAAAACTGACCACCCGCCTTTGCCCTCGAATTTGAACCTCTGTCAAAAGCGTTTAGAACAAGTCACGTCACGCTTAAACAAACTAGGTCTCATGGAAGCCTACCGTAAGGTTATAGCCGAACATTTGTCCAATGGTTATATAGAAGAGGTCCCCGATTTACAACAACCATGGCCTGAAGGAGGGTGTCATTACCTTCCTCATTTCTTTGTTTTAAAGGATTTCGAAACAACTCCTTTAAGAATCGTTTTCGCTGCCAACACTGGTAAAGTTAGTCTCAACGACTGTCTTTACACAGGCCCCTGTCTTCTTAATAATTTGGTTGAGTTGCTAATTCGTTTTCGCTTTCCAAAATACGCACTCGTCGCTGATATTCAACGCGCCTTTCTAAACATCAAGCTCAACGACGGCGACAGACCGTTCGTACGCTTTTTATGGTACAAAGATAACGATCCGTCAAAAGAAATCTGTGTTTACACATACAACACAATCGTTTTCGGCCACACTAGCAGTCCAATGACACTAGGTGCTGTTTTACTCGAAAATTTGCAAAAATATAATGATCCAGTTGCTGTCGATTTATCGCAGAGGCTTTACGTCGATAATCTCCTTTCCGGTGTCCAAACCGATGCTGAAACCACTGCGTATTTCCATAAAGCGCGCGAAATCATGGAAAAAGGTCATTTCGTACTCCGACAATGGTCGAC
>JAACYV020061342.1:0-12071 GCA_009936425.2 Chrysaora fuscescens
GAGCACGAGGCAACAACTAAACATAACAGGGATACAAGATATACTAAAATATGATAATGAGGTACACATAACGTTAAGGGTATTGTGCTTCCACCAGATGACCCACTCGAAGGCCTGGAGGGCACTATAAATTGTTTATGTTTCAGTGTCGGTAATGTGATTTAATATAGAATAGTTCTTTCGTCCGAGATTATTGGCAGAAAATCATCTGAAATACGACAAAAATCGTCCGAAAAATATTTTGTGTGAAATAACTGTACATGCGCATAACAGTCTTGCCCTTGACCCTTTATATTTATTTTGTTTCAAACAAAGACCCTGCGACATTCATGTTGTTTTTCGCCAACAAATGTGGTTTTCGGCCTAACTAACCATACGTTAGGAAAAATCTTATTTAAGATCGAAGTGGCAAATGTAAATTATAAGTGGATATGACTGGAAAGAACAGAAACTTAGAAAAATGTTTTGAGGACTCACAAGAATCTGGAATACTAAACATATCCCGTCGCAATATGAAGGAATTTCCGCATTCTGTCGATATCTACGACTTGACCGATGTTGTAAATGCTGGTATGCCAAAGTTTATGTGTTTTTTTGGCATTTTTTAGTTGTTTCTTTGGCATTTCAATTAGTTTTCAAGATATTAAATAGGCAGGCACTCGTCTATTTTGATTTTTGAATCAGTCTAAATAGGTTAATCTGACATTTTCCCGGTATTCTAAAAATTACCGGCTAGAGAGTAATTTTGTAGGGACTTTCATTTCAAGATATCTTCACATCGCCTTCACATTCACATTCAAATTGACATTCAACTTTTCTTATACTAACCATATATTCTTTTCAATAAGAGAGTTTTCCACTAGTTTCTAAAAGGCCTTCAATTCATGTTTCATTAGAATTTCTAAACAAGAGAGGCTGTCCATGAAAACTTAGACGTTGTTAAATTTTTCTCTCCCATGTGTTGTAGGTGTTGTGTTATATGCTTTGCCGTCTTCTTTATGAATTTGTGTGCACAATTACATAAGCATACATTTGCATAATTGGTAAACTAGGATTGGCAAACTAGAAAAAAATTATAGTCACATTGTTTATATACTATTTCCAAAGCATTCTTTTTGGAATCAGTTTTAAACAATTCTGCTTGCAATGTGATGGGTTGTGAAAATAGAAGCAGTGTGACAGAATATCCTTGGCAAAATAGACTATTGTAAGAAAATATTTTAGATTTTTAGACAGTGGTCTGTTGATCATGCCACTTAGTCAAGTTATGTTGAATCACGAGCCATACAATAATATTCAAGACTACAATCTTGAAAGAAGTTGACATTGCCTTGAAGTATTTCCTGAACAGTGGAAACTTAGAGAACTGTATTTTTGAATAATGTTCCATCTAAGAGAACTCTCATATCTTCTAGCACTGTGATACATTACCTATTATCTTTTATTTTTTCTTTAGACACTGTTATGCAATATTTCTATTACTGTAAAATGAATGCAGCTTCATTCTTGAAGTGATGGCAAAAGGCCTAATTGTGAAAAATGCTTTGAGATTCTTAATTTATTCTTTTTCTAGGGCCTTCCAAGCAAAGTATCTTTAAAATTTGCCTGTAAAATATGAGAACAATTTTTCAAATTTTTCTACTTAAGTCTTTGCTTGGTAGATTCGATGTATACCTCTTGGAAGTTTGCACAAATCATGCCCCGTCCAGTCTGCAGAGTATGGCAGTTCTCGACGAGTTGGGAAGACAGCATTTTGTTCCATACAAAAGCCTATTTGGCCAGAGCCCTGACAAAACTTTGGCTTTGGCCTAGGCATCTTTACTAATTTATATATATTCAATATATTTCAGACATATCAAACAACAAGTTTACTGAAATTCCTGGAGAACTTATCAGCTCTTTTATGATGGAATGCTTGAATTGCTCTTATAACTGTATCAGAACCATTTTGGACATGAGTCAACTTACATCACTAACAAATCTCAATTTAAGGTCTGTAAAAGTTGATTTTCCTTTTATAAAGCCTTCATTAAATGGAAAAAAAAGAGCAGGTATAATAGGGGCTGGGCTTGTCACTTTGTAGTAGATGATATATTGGATTCTAAAAAACTTTGAATACTTGCACAACCCAGTGCCTCTTCAGAGTAAACAAAATTTACTACATAGAAACACTGAGATGATGCATGAACGGTGTGCTTGTTTTGCTGGTTTGCTAATATCCTCACACTTCATGCAGAGCCACCAACAGCTCGGCTTTCACATTCAATCATATCCATCACCTAATTTTACCATTCATCACACTCCTTTGCCTTCTCATCATTTCCTTCTCACAGAACTTTTGGGATAGAAAGGGTGGTATATCTTGTAGAAATGCCAGCAATTTAATGCACCTTTCAGCTATAATGGAGCCAGTCTTTAGAGATCATGCTTCAAATTGACAAAGATTAAGAGGTTATGGTTTCATCCAACATTAATGTGAAGCTGACATGCAAGTCACACTTTGGTCTATCCATGCCCAGTCAACACAGCATTTACATAGAAAATGAAGTTTTTCTATTGTTGCCACCAGAAAGTCATCAAAGTTTTTGTTTGGCTTTTTCGTTTGAGTCATTCTGTCCCTTTTTTAGCCCCTGCAACCCATAGTTGGGATAACTCTGCTATCATTCAGGATATGAATCTAGGTAATAGCTCATTTTAAATGGCTGTTTGATCCCAATCAGGATAGAGATGAAAGGATTCTTAGATTTGTGACTGCCAAGAATAATTAGAAAATTGTTCGTTCCTGCTATCCCAAAAATTTCCCTTTATTTCATGTGACCTTATTGAACAACAAAACAGTTCAAAACAGAATTCTCTCAAATTCTAATGCAAGTTTAAGCTATTTTGACTTATTTACTTGAATTAATTTATTCGACCACTTGAGTAATTCTTCTTCATCTACATGTTCTTTGTGAAATTTTATAACATATTTTGAACATTTACTGAACATATGTTATATTTTCAGCCACAATCAAATTCAAGTACTGCCTGTCCATATGTGTTCTCTTCCGCTAAAAAATTTCGTCATAAGTCACAATAAACTGGAGATAATTCCTAGCGAAATTGGATTGCTTGGAAAACTGCAGCATTTTGTAGGTTTTAATTATAATATTGCTATGCTATCCTTCCTATCTTGCCATGGTTGCTTGCATAGATGAGTCTTAAATGATTTGTGTTTCGGAGAGAGCATTGCTATGATGTTTATAAAAGACACAATAAGACATTTTGACTATTTTGGTGATACAAGCCACTGTGATTTTGAAGTCCCTTCTTTAGCCTTGCACACTTGTTGAGCAGCATCCAGCTTATATTATCAACAAAAAAGAGCCAAACAAAATACAAAGAAATACTGCGAATTTCATTTTAGATTCAAAATATGAAATCAAAAGGTGAATTACAAGTATCATTTTTTATTACAATGTGTTCAGGTTTCTAAATAATGCAGTTTTATCTGCCCCTATATACTATATAGTTGTATATTGGTGCAGATTTTGAAAAATCATAAATTATCCCAACATCGAAAAACATGAACTCTAGAACATCGAAAGGGCCGAAATCCAACAGAACAAAATTTTGCTGATTATAATTTTCTTGTGAGAAGGAAGTCGAATTTTTCGAATAAATTACAGGTTTTTTGCCAATGCTGGTCTTAGATACAATCATGAAAGAGGAAAGAACAAAAACTCATAAACACAAGGTCAAAATTTCGGGTGAAAAATCGTATTATTCAGATAAGTGAACAAATGTGAAAATATTCTAAAATATTTGGAATCTAAATGAATTTAAGTATGTTCTTCATTTTTCGCGGTATTTTGTTTCCTATCGATGCTTATTATATACCAAGCGTGCTGAAATGATGCAAAGTTTTGGACATAGTAGTTGATGACTTCCACTAGCACATCTATCCAACGTGACCACAATCAATTAATGATTACACACTGGTTTAGTTGATGCATGAAAAAAATGCTGATTTCAGACCGTTATCATGTGACACTGAGCAAACTCGATGCGGATTTTACCTAATTTTTAATGCCTTTAAAAGCTTACCCAGAGGAAAGCATTTTGAGCTTGCAGATTGTTTATTGCTTTTTATAGGATGTCAGCAATAATGAACTATCAAGCATTCCAAGTAGTTTCGGTGAATTGATTTCATTACGAACATTAAACGTACGAAGAAACAAACTTCTTGCACTGCCAGATGGTAAGTTTCAGATACACAGTGCATCTATATTTACTAACATTTTGCTATACATGACTTGAAAAGCAATTTTATTCAAATTGGATTAAAAAATGTGATTCTGAAAAGTGCTTTCGTAGTTATGACCTTTAAAAGCTTATTATTTTGTGTGTAACTATAACCCTTCTTTACCTTTTCTCCTTACCAGCCCTCCTTACTTTTTACTTAAAGTGGGAAAAAGTGGTTATTTTTAATACCACACGTGACTGATCAACAAAGTCATATTGACACACAACAGGGCCATCCCAGAGTCCATCTGTAAAATCTTCTCTTCCCAATTGTCGAATCCCTCTTGCTATAGACGCAAGTCGTTATTACTGTTATCAATTACACACAACAGTCGAACGAAATCGATTTATTAGAATTGTTTCCTGATAGCCGTGAACTCGAAATCCATCAATGTTAAGTGCGACTATTAAAACAAAAGCATGAAGCATTTATATATCTAATTTTTTTGAAAAATTAATGTAAATGGTAGGATTTTAACAAGTTTCCCTTGATTACGAAAGCAGAAGGGTAAACGGATTCTGACGCACATAGACAGAAAAGTAACCATCAGATACTACTGTAGAGTGAAAATTAAAAAAAAACTGAACTTAATTCCGAACTCGAGCCAAATGGGCGTGGCATTACAATGTATAAAAAATTATGGTGCGCAAGTATTTTTAGAATGAGTACCAAGTTTTGAAATTATGCAGTTGTACCACAGCATTTTTTCGAAATAATTTTAGGAAAACGTAGAGTAGCTAAAATTAGCATGTGATTGAATAATTTGAAATAAAACTTGATATCGAGGCAGCAGCTGGTAAGCATCTTTTAATGTGACGAATCATACATCCCCAAATTATGAACAACATATCGCTTAAAAACACTAAGCCTACTAACCCTAATCAATTAGGAACCTTTACATGGTGTCTTTGCCATAAAGGTGGTAGAATTAATAATGTACCTCGTTCATTGTTTGTCGTAATTTTAGCGTAAAAACCTGGGCTAATTCAGTGCTGGAAAATTGCCCTTGGTTGCCAGGACGTAAAAAATAACAGAAGAGAATTGCAATCAGGCTTGCCAGATTGGTGTTTCTAAGCATGTCAGTCATGTGACTTATTCAGGCTGAAACGCACAAAATAAGCCCTAATCTAATTTCTATCAAATTTAAACAGTGTTGCTAAATTTAAAGCAAGTTCAAGTACATGACATGACTTTTTTATACTCAAAGGTTTCAATATTATCCCCCTTCCTTATTTGCTTTCAAAATCACCGTGTGACACATAAATACAATCAGTATCAGTTTCATTATTGAAAGGAGGCTTTTTACGGATTCTGATTTCGTGCCTACTTCATTTTTTGTTCCTTCCCTGCTGCCTGCAAAACAGCAAAAGCCGATGTCTGTCGCTGTTGATATCTGCCATTAGCCAATTAAAGCGCTTAGAAGACATAGATTTTTGTGTCGAAGCTGGTCATGAGGGCCATGGAGCAGCCGAGCCGTGAGAAAATGCCCTGTCATGCATATCTTGCTGCAAGCGGTACTTTAACCAAGTAAACCAAAACCAGACATTTTACAAAGAAAATTCACTATAATCTTCCAATTTTCCCCTCATACTGGAAAAATGGCTGGCTAACATCAGACTAATTTTCCCCAAAGCCTGCCTGGTTTGAATATAAAGATCAGTAAAAACACGAATCGAAGAAACAGGGTAAAATCATTTTTAAGAAAACTAACCCGGCATTTTAGTCCTCGCTATTCAATTTTATCAGTCAGCACAAGCTTCAAGCTCCCCACATAAACAAACATGTTTTGTCAACAATCTTCTCTAATTAAATGCATATTTCCCTGCCAAAACACAGGAGGACATCAAGCTATCAACATGAACCACCCTTGCTGGCAGAAACAAAACTTTGAATTGCCACTCAATCGATTCAAATATTCTTAGAAATCGAATAAACCTTGAACAGGTGCAGAGGCATAAATTGTCGAATATCTAAGGGAAAATAGCTGATGATGTTTTTCTGGTGTGAAATTTAATGCTGTTTTCAAGTCAGCTTGTCCCCAAGTGATATAATGGTGGGTGTGGCAGAGCGTGGTCAAAATTGGGAAGTGTTGTAGCCACCACTCTTGGGCCACCGCATACTTTGCTTCCACGATTAGGACCAATCTCTGTAACTTAATCTCCAGGGATACTTGAAAATGCCTCACCGCTAAGGCTAACTCCAGGGCAATTTTTTGCTAGATCATTAAAAGCACCTGGATTTTCGGTTTTCATATTTTAAAGCATGATGTGGCTGTATGTCAAGTAACGGGCGTAATTTTGATGGTTGAAGGAAAAAAGCAGCGGAGCCCACTGTTATAACGCTTTCAGATGGAGCTCCATATTTCTCTCTCTGAAACTGACGACAAATGAAAGCATCGCACTTACTTCGTTTATATACTTTTCTATAATCGCGCCTATTGCCCCAGAACATTGAACAATCTCATTTTTCCAAGATTGGAAATCTGGATGAGATAAAACGGATTCCAAAGAAGTGGGGGATACTGATGATGCAAGTGCTTGAGCTACTTCTGAAAGACCTTTTGACACTACAGCTCGAATGTTGAATCTTAGTAACGTCTCCAAGTGAAGGCGCATCGACCGAGAATAGCTGCGGCCTTCGGCTGCTTGGTCAACTGATCCTTCTGCAATTATGCTTGACTCACACCACCAGTCTCGAAATCCCAAACACCCGAATTTCTTATGCAGAACGTTCAACCAAATGAAAAGAGTATGAAAGCCACCCATCAAACAACTTTCTTGTATTTATCACACTCCTTCAACATTATCTGAGACATTTTGTAGAATACTGCTTGATCACAGTGCACAAATAATGTTCGAAGTGAAGACTGCCTGCCATGTCAAGAATGTAATCCAAGTAGTATTTGCAGATTTTGTCATCTGGAGGATGTGTTATGGTGGGAAGATATTCATTGTGTGACTTGTCTCTACAGATGTCGTTTTTTGTAAAAGTGCAGTCTATGATCCGATTGGATCATTAGAGGATACTTTGCTACCTTAAATAAGAGACAATTCCGACGCCATACTATCTTCTTGTAATTTATATTTCGTTGTCATTGCAGCTAAAGCCCAAGCGCCATCTTTGCTCAGTCTCTGTTTAATTTGTTTTTTATCGTTATTGCAATCATGTCTTGATAGTTGGTGGGGCCTTCGGTTTTCCAATCCTAAAATCGTAGTAGCAAACTTGATCTGAATTCTGAACTGTTCGTTTCTGTTTTTCTAAGAATTGAAAAACTGGATGGTGTTCTTCGCCAGGCAGTGTTGGTTGATTTATTGTGCCTGTTGTGTCATGTGTTGTTCCCACACCTGTTAAAGTCATTTGTCGGCCATCGTTATTGGCCAAGGTAATTTGCGTTGGCTTGAACGGTTCCATGCAAATTGGGGCAACTCTTTTCTTCAATTCTTTTAGTCGTATCCTTCGCCCATCGCTTGTTTGTTTCACGGATTGTTGTATAGCTAGGCGTGATTCTAGCTTTGCTGAGAAGATTGATTGTTTCTTTGCTACCAGTTACTCTATGAATTACCATTCCTAAGCCAAGGATGTTGGATAAAATTCCCCTGTCAACATCTGCTGCCATGTTCAAGTAATAGACCATACCTTATTTGCTTGCAAGGATGAAAGGACAGCATATCCGTGCTGATTTTCTTTGAAGAAGGGTTTAGTGATAAGGCAATCGCATTGTAGATTTGTTGCAAATGGTTCATGCTCGTCAAACTGTGTAACCAATTCATTGAGGACATTATCTCATCCCTAAGCTGACTTTCGGTAAGTTTATTTTCTTTAAGGCACTTAATCTTTCTGTTGATCATATTTGCAAATGCCTTCGTGACGAGTTGCCAACCAGTAATCAAGCAGATTAACAGTCACAGATTGAAGAGTATTGCCTGACCCACAAACATCTGAAGCTCATTTAAATCCAACTTTGCCTTCAAATTTCATTTATATCATATCTTTTACTTGACTGGCAAAGGTTTTGCGACATATGTATTCAATGGGTACCAAATGGAAGTCGTAAAGACTCTGCAGATCTTCAAGTAGATCAACCACAAAGTAACAAAATTTTTAATTAACAACTTTCACTTCGATTGTCTTGAGGTACTTTTCTTCTGCACAATGCACAATGTGCATATATCGTTTAAAGGAGAACATCAGTTTCAAAATTCACTGTACGAGATCTAGTGAAAAACTTATAGCAACTTCTGTGGTAGTCTCTTGCAAAGAGGTCTCTACCTGCTCGGTGAACCTGCAATCGCTTTGCCGCACTTTGAAGCATAGGATTGTCTGAATTTTTATTTTCATCAAGTAATCTGTTGCCTCTGCTCTTGGTTCTTGAAGCTTCAAAAAATTTCCCCGTGACCACGTAGTTTCTTTCTACCTTTGTTACAGACAAAACATTTCCTCTTGGCGATGGTAAATGATCTATTGTACTGCGTGTTGCTGGGCACTTTGAAGTGTTTGGGGTAGAAAGAGATGACGCATTGTTTTGCTCTTCGTCGTCAATCAACATGGACTCCTCATCAAACGCAGAAACAGAGTCATCAAGATTAGTTTGTAATTTCCCACTATCTCCAAAATGCTTCGGACATTGTGTGACACTTCAGTTGATTGACTGCTTTTGATGTGAAATGCTGGTTCAAAGTGTCATCTGCATACGGAAATTTGAGAGCATATGATCCTGGACGTGTGACACGTTTCCATTCTAATGCCTTTTCTCTTATTGAATCCCAACTGTAAAGATGAAAAGAGTTACCAATTGCACAAATTTTTTTCAGATTTATGAATTCTTTCCTGGCATAAGTAGCACAGTTCTGTTTGGTTGAGTGTAGTTAGGAGCAAATGGTGTTGCTGATGGTATATCAATTTAAACCCAATCTGAAACGAGTAAATCGATTGATGAAGAGCAAAAATTATTCGATATTTGTTTTATGAGTTATTACTGTTTGTTCGATTACCTTATGACGATGGCTTAAACCATATTTAATTTGATTTGATTATGCCAGACGTTCAACTTACCTTGCGCCATATATTCAACTTTTCTATCTACACCAAAAACGTATTTAGCAGTCGTATAGATTTCATTCGTTTTGTGAACCAGCACATCAATAACCAGCATTGACAATAACAGCACTGCACAGCATTAAGCAAATGTAAGCGAGGAGTAACCGATTATTGGTTCAACAATAATGCTGCAGCAACGCACGTGGAAAATAAATTGTAGCCTCTATCTGGTCCAAAGCCTCGATTGCTACTGCCAGGCCATTTTTGGAAGTAAATAGCACAGCAGCAATAGGACGGCAAAAAATGGTGCATCCTTCCAAATACTGTAAATTTTAAATTAAGCCCCAGAGGTAGATATTTTCCACAAAACAAAATTTTGGTCCAATGAGCTTTTTCTTAGAAGAAGGGGGGTCGTTTTCGATAAAAATTGGCGGGAAAAGGAGAAATCTAATCCAAATTTTGTTTACCCCAGATCCATAACACAAGTGACATTAAATAAGGTATAATCTATCAGATAATTGCATTTTCCGTTGGCTATTTTGAAAAATTTATAATAAATGCTTTTTGACCACGCCCTGCCACGCCCACCACTAAATCATTTGGGACAAGCAGATTCGAAAAGGGCACACAATTTCACACCCGAAAAACATCATCAGCTATATTTCCTTTTGATATTTGATAAATTATGCCTCTGCGCCTTTCTATAAAATTTCTACATTTTCTTGCTTCTATTTTGTGAAAACACGAGGTGACCTTTCACTGTTGCACGCGGTTAGCAAGTTGCAGAATAAACGTATCAGTCCACTGCAATGCAGCAATGAACACAATTAAATTAACCAGAATACTCTTTTTGTTCCTTGTCTAGACTAGAAATTTTCAGTTTATTCTTGCTTATTCCTAACATAATCCAAACATTGTATTTTCCAACTCATTTAAAATATTTTCTCGAAGTGACATAAAATAAAATGTTGCCGGCCCTTTCAATTTTCTTGATTCGAGAAAGTATTCATCTGTGAAATAAAAGTATTAATCGACAACATTCGCTCTCACTCTCGATGGCCTAAAGTTTTCTTTTTTTCTTTTTTTGATCAGTTTGCAGTTTAGGATACGGAACGAGTCAGACAAATAACTTTTTCTAATTAATTATTAAACCAAACCAAAAGCAAACATATCATTCTGTATCCAATACTATGCAGTCGCAAATTCGCACAAATGAAATTAGGCTGCATATTGCAGATCACTTTTACATTTTTACTTGATTTGCTGTTTATCTGTATTAAGAGACAAAATATTCTTTCTTTAACATTCTTTCATTAAGTCAAACATTTTGTTTTTGGAAGTTACCTTCCTTGTAAAGTTATTCTATTTTTATACTTGTCTACTTCATTTAAGAGTTCAAAAGTTGCAAAATTGAGTCAGGCAATAGTTTTCAGCTAGTCGTAATGTATGGAAATGTCATACTTACAAATATGAATGGTAGACGATGTTTGTGGCATATGTAATTCATTTTTCCCTGAAACCTTATATTCGCATATATTTTTTTAGAAAAGTGAACGTACAGTTCTTTGTTATCCCTGATATATATATTTTTTCGCACTTTAGAAATCAGCAAATTGAAGTTTCTGATGAAGCTCGACATTTCATGTAATAGGATTGCATCTTTACCTCCGGCATTCCGCCTTATTACCTCGTTAGTGAAATTAGAATCAAAGGACAACCCACTGACATCTCCTCCAACGCAGGTATGTTTTCTCTTGCCAACTGGTTAAATGTTTGTTCATATTCATATTTGCTTGTTTCATGACACGCTTAATCTTTTCAGGACTTTGTTTCCACGTGTGAGGCGATATTTGAGGGAATCGCCTTTCAGAATGGCTGTTAAAATGTTATTCACCTAGCCAGTTTATGGTACATATATTTTTATACATTTCACATACTACAACAGGTTAGTCCACATCCTCTAAATATTTTTTATTTTAACCATTGACCTCTATGGTCATGTCCCAGATTAGCAGCCGTAGGCGTTCATTTTGTCACACAGAATTCATATGACTTCGTGAAATTTACACTCCTAAGTATGCAGTACCTCAAGAAATTTGTGCAGGTCCTGTAGTATTTTGAGACACTTGAGCTCTCTGTTACCCAGTCCAATCCATCTAGCGCTAAAGAGCGAATACAGGCAGTAAAGGATATTGGAAACTGTATATCAGACATTCGTGTATGGATGCTCATTCACCGCTTTAAAATCAATGATGACAAACCTGAATTATTAGTTATTGGTATAAATCAACAGAAGTGCCAAATCTGTCAATTAAAGTTAGATCTGCTGAGATTTAATCCAACATTGCAAAAAATCTGGGCGTAGCTAATATTTGGTAAGAAAATAGCCACGGAGAAGCACGTAAGCAATATCAGTAAGAGTAGTACAGCAGATTTCAGGTCGGAATGTTCGTTTTGTGATAAAAGCATGAAACTTGGTGAACATAGGCAGTTTGACACGCTGAAAAATATTGGATATAGAGCCATTCCGAACAATGCCCCCAATTGCTATTTTTAGACAAGGGTACTAGAGCCAAATCCTCCAAAGTGTAATGTTGGCGCTGACTAGGCTTAGCGCCATATTATAAATGTGTTGATTTGTCATTTTGATTATCTGCCTTGTAACTATGTTATCTAGCTGTGTTTGTACCGTTTGTATTTGTTGTGTTATGTTTTATTTATGTGCCTGTTGATTGATGTAAAGCAGAAC
>JAACYV020061675.1:0-12062 GCA_009936425.2 Chrysaora fuscescens
CAAAAACAAAAACAAAAACAAAAACAAAAACAAAAACAAAAACAAAAACAAAAACAAAAACAAAAACAAAAACAAAAGAAAAACCAAAAACAAGAACAAAAACAAGACAAAAACAAAAACAAAAACAAAAACAAAGACAAAAACAAGAACAAGAACAAATACAAGAACAAATACAAAAAAAATAAAACAGAAACCAAAAACAAAAAACAAAAAACAAAAAACATAAAAAAAAAACAAAAACTAAAAAACAAAAAACAAAGAACAGATGCACATTCTGGAATAAATGCACATTATCCAAGAAAATAGATACTGGGGAGCTTTCATTGCCTGCTCCTACTTGCCTTCCATTGAGTGAAAGGGTTCTCTATGACTTTGTTGGGGATGATGCTTTTGCTTTGAAGCCTAACATGATGAAGCCCTATCCACAAACTGGACTAACAGAAGATAAACGGATTTATAACTATCAACACAGCAGAGCAAGGTGCATATCAGAGAATTTATTTGGCATATTAGCCAATTGCTGGTGTGTGTTCAGATCAGTGATACTGTTGCCTCCAGAAACTATAGAGCATCTTGTGCTGGCAACACTGACACTGATTTTAAGAAAAAATAGCTAAAAAAATGTGTGCTGTCTTCCTGGCCTGGCTGACAAATCTGGTAACTTGACACATGGGCAATTCCATAGTTACGGACGTACAGTTCAGAATAAAATTATCGATTTTATTTTTTATTTTGTTTATTTTGTTTTGATATTTTGGTCTCAGCATATAAATATCCTAATACTAACATCATATTAATTTTATGAAGAAAATAATTCTAAGCATTTTGTTTTCTGAGTATTTATGTAAATGTACCCGTTACAGACGTACGCAGAAAAAAGTCAACAAATGAAACAGAATTTTTAACAACAAAAGTTTCTGAAACTAAAGAAAATGATATAAATATTTCTTACTGAAACGATGTAAACATACATAAATAAGCAAATTACCATGTAACAGGATAAAAAATACATTTGAGAAATAAATTAGCAAAGAATAAAACTAGTTAACTCCTGTTACAGACCTATGTTACAGATGTACACTGTGAATTTCATGTGTGAATGTACATCTGAAACGCACATCTGTACGCATTTTCGTCCGTAACAAACTTGTTGTATTGTCCGGTGTATAAGGCTAGCTTTCAGATCCAAACTTTTGGGTGAAAAAGAGGTTCTACCACAGAGTATCTTTAAATAAAATCTATATTGTACAATTGTTATCATCCTTATTCCATAATATTGGTACCGTGACTTATACACTAGGTCGACTTGTAAACCGGAAAATGGGGTAAATGGACCTCAAAAAATCTATCAAGTCTGAAACATTACAAAGTGTCTGGAACATTTTCAAATGTATAATGCTGCCTGTGATCAAAGCTTGGTTGTTCAAGTTTAGCTTTAATTTGATTCTTTTCAACCCAGCACTTATGTTTCTGAGTAAACTCAAATTTGTTGGATTCTCCACATCGACGCATATTGATTACTTCATGCAGATCAGCTTCAGTATCGATTTCTGTTACCTGGGCGATGTAACTTTTTCTTGCATTTCGTTCAGATTTGTATTCCACAATAATAAAATCACCAGTAGTGATGGAAAAATCTTCAAGAGGGTGGTATTGTTCTTCATCATCGTCCCACCAATACCATCAATCACGCCCTTACCATGTGAGGTTGCAAAAAGTAGACTCCCATTTAGAAAGATTGGAAAAGAGATATCTCTGTTTAAATTGAGTACTTGTTCCATCTGAAAAAATATCTATTGTTTCAATATTCAGGTGCCTTCCGGTGAAATCTTCCAACAAAGTGGTCATAAAAGTCCAAACTTGGTCTTTCGTATGATTCACATCATCTGTTACAACGATATGGCTTTCTCCTGAGACTTGGGTCCTCCAAAAATAGGCGGTAAAGAGGCCTGCTTGATGGTGCGTCCAGTGTGCTGATTGGGGCTCGTCTTGATCTTTAAGCAATGCATTTTCCGAAAAGTCAACATGCAAGACACATGACTTTCCATCAACATTACTTTTCTTTTTTCGAAAAACATTTTCTGTTTCGCTTGATATAAACATGTATCAAGTATGCTGGCAGTTGCCTTTTGAGCTCGCTGAATGCCGACCCAACTGTCTCTGAAACAGAAATCTTGCTTAGCCCGCTTGAGCCTCCTTGCCACTGTGAATATTTAACCAGTAGATTCTCGGTTTCTTGAACGACTCAATGCTTTTTCTGCAATCATCACATTTTAGACTCATGCAGTCCTTTGAATTTGGGTCACAAACAAGTTCACCAGCAAACTTCGTTTCGCAAGACACACGACTTTCCATCAACATTACTTTTCTGTTTTCGAAAAACATTTTCTGTTGTCGCTTGATATAAACATGTATCAAGTATGCTGGCAGTTGCCTTTTGAGCTTGCTGAATGCCGACTCAACTGTCTCTGAAACAGAAATCTTGCTTAGCTGGCTTGAGGCTCCTTGCCACTGTGAATTTTTAACCAGTAGATTCTCCGTTTGGCTTAAACAACTCAATGCTTTTTCTGCAATCATCACATTTTAGACTCATGCAGTCCTTTGAATTTGGGTCACAAACAAGTTCACCAGCAAACTTCGTTTGGCAGCTTGGGACATTGATGTGGGGCTCCAAAGCCTGAAGAAGCATTCTCATGTTTTCATGCATAACACAAACACATACATTGTGAGGTCCGTCTTCCATTAGCTTAATGTGCTTGGGTCTGAGGGAGCAAAACTTTGATCTGCTTATAGTCAGTCCATTGGTAACCACCAACTGATGTGCCTCGCCAAGACTCATTAGCATGTATCTGCATTGGACATATTCCTTTTGTTTTTTCCCATTTGCATCTCTTGATCTATATATTACTCTATCCTTTCTTCCAGGGGCTTGCCAACTGATGTCATCATTGCTGTAAAATGCGATTGCAGCAGCATCAATCTCTTTGTTTTCTTTTGGCTCTGGTTTGTTTCTTTTGCTTGGAGGGCTCTCTGTGAAAGAAATACCAGCATCTTCGGCAAGTTTTGCCAACACAACTTTTCGTTTTCTTGATGACTCTGGCAATTTGCTTTTTGCCTTTTTTACTGCTTTTTCGAAAGACTGACGGTTTGCAAAAAGAGCTGTTTGTTCTTCTGCAGTATGTTCTGTTGCAAGTGTTTTTTTAGATTTTCTTGATATGTTCTCATTCTGCTAGCTTCTTGTTTTTTCATCTCTTCATACTTTTCTGGATTTGCCTTCAATGCTGCTCTTTTGTCTGCCTTTCTTTTCCTATCCTTTTCTTTTTCTTGTTTCCATTTTTCTTCATTTAGTTCTTTCAATCGTTTTCTGTGCTCTCTCACTCTTTCAGCTGCCGTTTTTGCCATAGCTTCTTTATGTTTCTTGATTTTAACTTTCTCAACTATCTTGTTTTTATTTTAAATATTTAGGGCCTTAAGTGAATAAAATTTGCCAAAATTTTGCATCTAAAGCTTGCTTATTGCCATGACAACAAAACAACAAACTAGTTAGTGCCCAGGCCTTCTGTAATGAAACTTCTGGTCACAGCTTTGTAAATGTTACAGACGTACGTTACGGAGGTACAAAAAAATGTAGGTCTGTAACAGCATTAAAGAATAAAATAAAAATATTTTCTTCAAACCACAGATATTGTATTGTTATACGAAATAAAATCTAGAAGTTTAGAAAGAATCAATAACATCCAGCAATTTTCTAAAGAAGTATTTTTAAAAAAATGGAAATTTTGTTACAGATGTACAATGGTTTTTTAGGTTCTTTACGGTTCATATATGAAAAAATTAAAAAAGGTATATTTTTGAATTTTCTTAGAGTTTATCAATCTAATAAATTTATATTGCCAGAGCAACAATGCATTTCTTGACAAACAAACAATACTTCAAAAATTTTATTATCTTTCTGCTAGTTTTTCAATGTTAAGACTGCCCATAAAAATAGTTTTGAAAAACATGAAAAAAAGGTAAACAAGTAAGTTAACAGAATCTTAAATTTATTTGTTTGAATTATTTAATACCTTGGCTCTTTGTTTTTTTAGCTTTTTTCCTTAAATCAACAACTTTAAAAATTTTGGTTGACATAATTCTGGAATTGCCCACATGATAGGTACAAACAAGGCTTCCCAGCAGGGAGAGAATGTTTGGTTATATTGAATGAATCTTCTTAGCAAACTTAATAAATGACAAAGGTAACAATCTTCAAACAAAACTGAAATAATTTGATACATGGTATGCTATAAGTCCATTTTAAATATTGTTTTGAAAAAATTCATGATTGCAAATATGGAATGAAAGGTCCATTTATTGGGATATTGAAATCTCCATTGTATGTGATAATTTGCCTCTCATTTCCATTTGAAAATTGAGGAGGCCCATTCATTTCCAAGTCAAATATCACATCAAAAATATGTTTTTCTGCAATAGCTCATGTTTTGCTGTCCATCTGCTTCAATTTCCCAGCAACAAACAAGGAAAAATGGCAGGGTTTCTCCTCTTTTTCATCTGGTTTTCTCAGAACATCAAGGCATTTGTCACCAGTGCTTGCTTTTGCTCCATCATTGCTCTTCTTGCAGTAGGCTTATGCCGAGCATTTTCTTTTGTGGGGGCTGTTTATCAGTTTCCAAGCTTTTCATGTCTTCTTTTCCATCACCTGAAGTTGTGCTAAGAGTGAAGCTGTCCTTGCTTTTTCCTGGGTTCATCACTGGGCATAATAACTGTAATCTTTCCCAGTGACTCCAGGTTGGCTTGTATCCATTTGATGTGCTTTGACCAGACTTTTTTTCTTTGAATTTGGCTAATTCCCTTCCAAGCTGGGTTATCAGATCCGTGACTTTTGTCTTGACTTCTTCAACTGATATGTCAAGTTCATCTCCAACCTCATTATAAGCAATTCTCAATTCTCATTATAAGCAATTCTCTTCTTCTCCCTGTCATGGTATGTCTGACTAATTTATTGCTAAAAGTATTTTCAATAATAGCCTTTAGAGTAAATAGGTGATCAGCTGTCTGATAACCCTTTCTAAAAGCAATTTGGTTTGCACAAAGGATTTTATGTTCGGAGGTAACTCTGCTAAGCCTATCCAATAATGTTCCGATAAATAGTTTTCCAAAAATGCTTAATAAAGTGATTCCCCTATAATTGTCAAGATTATTTTTTTCACCCCCTCCCTTAAATATAGGAACGATAATTCCTATAGCCCATTATTCAGGAAATTGACCAGAGGTTAGTATTTTATTGAAAAGAAGTACGAAAATATTTAAGAATCTATCGTTTATATCTTTTAGTAATTCTGCGGAAATCATGTCAAGGCCTGTTGCTTTTCCGGATTTTAGGTAGATGGTCATGCGTTTTACTTCCGGAAAAGTGATTAATCCATTTAGAGACTCGTCAATTAACGATGAGAAAGAGTGAATGCAAGTGTCAATTGTTGAATTATTACACGGTACATCAGAATTTGTTGATAATAAATTTTGGAAATAATCGAACAATTCCAACTCTGAGCATTCAGCATTAATTTGTTTTTTTCCATTACTTAGTTTTTTCCAGAAGTCTTTTGGTGAATTACCCTTGAGATTCCAAAGATTTTCTTTTGCAGTATTTAAAAACGAAAATTTTTTCTTTTGTTTTAACAATTTCTTGTAATCTCTTGTTAGAGAAAAATAAGAATCACGTAAATTACCCGAATTATTTCTATGAAATAAACTAGACAGTCTCAAAGCGTCTTGAAAAGATTTTCTAGATTTGTTTAACAGTTTTTTCATTTCTTTGCACTCAAGATCAAACCATTCAATTTTATTCGATCTGAGTTTTTTTTTTGTGAAAATGTTTTTAACATAAAAATTATTGTTAGAAAGTTCAATTAATTTTTTCGAAGGCTTTTGACTACACTTTCAACTTGCACTTCCTTGTCATTTAGTTTGTCCTCTACTGCATCAAAAAAACTATTAATTTGTTCGCTTGCCATTTCTTTGTTAAGTTTAATAATTGAGTCTTCATTAAGAAAGAATTGCGATTTGCAGTTATCAATCATTTCATTACGAGAGGAAGTAGATGAGCTTTTAGAGGCTTGAGATGATGGGTTATTAATATTTAAAGTATGACGAAATGTTTTTATATTTATCTCAAGTGGACAGTGGTCTGAAAATTCACACAGCTTTCCAATTCGAAAGTTAGGAATAAGATGAAAGAAAAACTGTTTCCGTTATTAGTAAAGAGCTTGAAAAGTCTTTGTCAATTCTGCCATAAAGAATACGATAACCGGTAGATTTACAGAATTCTAAAAGTGAACTACAACTGGTATTTAGAGCAGAATTGTCAGGGTTAATTCGAGTTTCCAAAGGCAAGTCAGATTGATAGTTTTCATCAATTGGAAGAAAATCATCAATTTCATCATCAACAATAAAGTCACTTGCTTCAGAGGTTCTGGCATTCATATCCCCAAACAACAGCACCCAACCATTTTTTTAGTAATCAGCACATTCTTGGCTTAATGAGACGAAATTTAAAGACCGCCCTGACTTAAACCAATTAGACGTGCTAGGTGGTATGTATAAAAAACAGATGTACAAGTCAGAGTCCCACTTATATGCATCCTTATCGAATTGGCACCAGATGTGATAGCTGTCAGATTGAACCACTTGACAGTCATTAGCAATGGATGTACGAATAATTAGAGACAGACCACCCCACAATCTGCCGCCACGAAAATTTCGACTGCCAGCAACATGAAATTCATTAAAATTTTTATCGAAGTCTAAATGAAAAGTTTCCTTTTGGTCTCTCCAAGTTTCAGTAAAACAAACCAAATCATTTTTTTTTCATTTTTTTTTCAAAATTTCATCAAGAAGAATCAAAATTGTTTCTGTGTTGTTTTTGACAGATTTAATTCCTAATCCTTTAATGTTCCATGCGCACACCCTCAAAGTACTTCAGAACTGAACGCGTTAAACACCTTTACAAAGTTGTTTGAATTTACTGTGAAATTATTGTTATTATTTATATTATTATTGAAAAAATGACCATCTCGGCAAATGGCCTATTTGTTATTTAAACGGCTGATTAATTTTATATAATCTTTGAAACTATTGATAACAAAAACATGATCACTATTAACATATTTAAAACGCTCCTTGCCGTCGATTGTCCAAACACTCTTGACTCCAAAAGCTTGTTTCTGTCGAATTATCTCGTTTAAGAACTGCCTTATACCGAAGGCCAGATCTTCAAAAATATTGATGTTTTTAACCTCCTTCTTTTTCCGCATGATGCCAGACTTCGCCTTATGGGAAAGACATTTGACTAGAACTGGTCTTGGCGGACCACCAGCTCCTTTCCTTCCCACTCTATGGACAATATCAATGTCTTCAGGCTTCAACTGAAAACCAATTTCAGCTTGAAGAACATCGATACAGATCTTCTCCACCTCCTTGTCTGCCTTTTCTTCGATGCCCAAGATGCGCGGCGATGATTTCCGGCTATACTGCTCTTACCGGGAAAGCTCGAAATCAATGGCTTCGACCTTCCCCAACAACCAGCCAACTTTACCCTCAGCATCCGCTAATTTTTCTTCTGAATCATTTTGTCTTTTCGAAAGGGTATCTGCCTGTGTCTTAAGACTTGCCACTTCAGCTTCGATCAGGCCTAATCTTTCCTTAATTGTATTTTGATTTTCAATTATCAAAGATTGTCCTTCTTTTAATCAACTACAACTTCAAATATTTCAGCCAAGGTTGGCTTTTTACTTTTAAGAACACTTGTAATGTTATCTGTTTGAGTAGGAGATGATGGAATGTTCCTCTTTGCCATTTTAAAATATTTTTTTGATGAACAAATTAAGAGAACAAGAGAAACACGTCCGATCGTCTCGATCCTCAATAATACTCAATAGTTTTTATTAGGGCAGACTGCAAGTTTCTTCAGGACGATACGGCCATAGATGTTGGTTTTCTGTCATCCTGAAACGAAATAAGGCTTTTTTGGAAAATAGATAATAGTGATTTGCGAATGTTTTTTTCCTGTTGCTGCTAGTGCTACTCAATTTTGTTATTTCATTAGCATAGATATAGAAAATACCGAAGAAACAATCAATGCTCTCTGGACCACACTGGAACAAAGCTAAGTACATTTTCGTCTTTGAGCCCTCATACAAACTTTTAGCGAGAAATTGCGATTGCGAAATCCTTCCTAAATCTTCTGAGATACAATTTCCGATTTGATATTATGAAATAATGACAAAAAACATTTCTGAGCTTGAGCCCAACAATATGAGTTAAGTTTAGAAAAAAATTACATTTTTTGTTTGACTTTAATGTCAAGATATTCTTCAATTTGTTGATGAGATAGACATCATGTTTGACCGCTTTCAAAACCTAACCCTATGTTTTTTTTACGTCTTCAGGTGTAGAATTTGCGCTGATTCCAAAAAATTAAGTTATTTGGCTAAGAATTAGCTACTTGCACATATTTTAGCCCCCAAAGTGGCCATTTTGCAGTTTTTTGTGCAAGACTCGATCAAAGCATGCCCCCAGTCAAGTAGTATTGTTGTGACTGGGAGAAATGTCTGGAGAACCTGAGCCAGAATGGACGAAAATGGATCATCACTACGGCACATGTAAGTTGTACGGTACAACATCAAGAAGGATCGAGCAATCAGAAAATGGAATCAAAGTTTAAAATAATAGAGCTGAAATAACTTATCTATGCAGGATGTTGATCGCAGCAAGATTTGAAAACCAGCGTGAACAGAATTTTGCAACATTCAAGTGAAGGGATAGGCCCAAATGACCACATGGAATGGCCAAACAGCGCAGCTCAGTATGGTTTATTCATTATGATAGTCAAAATTAAGACTGGCAAGTTCTACTTATTGAGAATTTCTTGTCAAATTTAGTACAATGACAATCCAAGTAGACATCAAAGGTATAAATTTCAATAGTATAATTGGAAAAATCTCTAGACTGCATTGGGTTGCTTGTCTAAACTGACTGTGGATTTTGTTTCATGAAAGATTCAATATTGTTTTGGTAAATTTGAGTGTAAAATATTCACAAGAATAACAAATCTCCTCACAGGCTAATTTGATTTATAACATTGACAAATTCTACATAAATTAACAGGAATCATTTTTGATCTTAGACCATCTGGCCTCAACGAATTTATTGTTTCTTGACTTGGTTTTCTGTCCAACTGGCAAAAAGAACTGAAGATTCCTGAAATCGAATACAAATATGTTTCTATAGTTCAAGCTTGGCCTGAAAGATCATTTTATGTATCATTTCAAAGAACTGAAGATTCCTGAAATCGAATACAAATATGTTTCTATAGTTTAAGCTTGGCCTGAAAGTTCATTTTATGTATCATTTCATTTTATGTATGGTTTTTACAGTATCATAATAAATAGTCCAAATAAGCTGTTGCCATGCTATATTTTGCAATATATAGCCATGATTTTTATCAAATTTCCTCTTTTTTCTTTTTGCTGTTTTGAAAGCTTAAATGCAGTAATTTGGACTCCTGATTTTGGATAAGTCGGAAATTAATCCAACAGACAGGCAAATTAGTTTAGGCTAGATACTTGAAAAATAAATAGTTAGTTAAAGAACTAGAGAAATATAATTAAAAGGGAACAATGTTTTTAGTTACTCTAGGTTTTTAGTAAAATCTCGGCAGCCGTTCGCAACGCATCTTGTGGCCTCGAAATGCTTAAAAAAATTCCTCACAAAAATTCTGATCGTATTCAAAGACAATAAATTTTACCATGAAATTTCAAGAATGCTTTAATTCGAGAAAAACTTACAGCAAAATGGTAAATAACAGCCACAATGTCATGCCCCCAGTGACGTCAAAAAACATGGCCACTGGAATGAATTTTTTTTGCCTAGGCCAAAGTTTGATCGAAGAAAACAAGAAATTGGCGTGCAATAAAAGACTTTTAACAACGTCAGTGTGTATAACATCGCAATACTTATAAGATTGCGACATTTAAAAGAAAAAAATTTCCACCTTACAAGCACTTTTACAAAAATTCTGAATTTTTCCCTTTTTTTGTAAAAGGAATTGCCAATGGCCTAAAAACAAAAGTAAGCAAAAACAACTTTTATTACAAATGTCTGCAACATATATCTTTCTGCTTAAGTTTTACTCCAATATCTGTTGCCATTTTTCTGCGAAACCGGGATTTATGAATATTATGATACACTATATACGGTAACATCCTAAATTGACAAATTGTTCCCCCCGTCAGAAAGAAAATACTAAGCGAAAAATAGCTTTAATTGCAAATGTCTCCAACATATATTTAATCTTTCTGATTAAGTTTTACTCCAGTATCTGTTGCCATTTTTCTGCAAAAACGGGGTTGATGAACATTTTCATACATTATATACTGTAATGTCCTAAATTGAAAAATTGTTGTCCCCATCACCCGTCATCGGTCACCGTCACCCCTTAACTCTGTCATCAATGTCTCCAACATATATTTAGTTTTTCTGATAAAGTTTTCCTCCAAAGTTTAACTTCTTGACATTTTTGTGCAAATTACTTCAATTACAAATTTTATTTTACTTCATTGTCTTGTTGATGTGTCTCTTTAGTTGTTGGGGAGTTTTTTATTTCTCGACATTATTCGAAATACTTTAATGTGTTCCATTTCATCGACACATTGAATAAAACTCCTTAAAAGTTGCTGCAGTATTTCCAGATCTACATTTTTACCCTGTGTTTGAAAAGGACAAAAAGCAATCGATTTCATATGATTTTGGTCAGCTAACGTTAAAGAATGCTTTGCCATGTCCCCTACCAATTGAGTGGAATCAGCTGCCAATTTTTTCTCTAAAACAAAAAGAACAATATACACAGTGCTTCCACATCTCAAATCTTGATTTCCTTAAAACGAGGATGAAAAATTAAAAAATTCTTTAGATTTCCTTAAATAGTAAATCGATTTTCCTTTAATATTTCCTTGTCAGTTTTATTGGAGAATTAGCAATGTAATTACTGTTTTTTAAGTTTAATCTCGGCTATTTTTTGTTTATATTCTCAATTGCTCGATCAAAAGGCTAAAAAATCACTAAACATTTTTTTATTGCAGAAAAGAGAAACAACGAAAAACGAGAACTTAATGCTTTCATGAAAAAATACTGTAGTTCAGTTTTATGGCTGTTAAGAATATCGCAAAGGGGTAAAATTCAAGGAAAACAGCTTTTAAGCTAACGATGCTAAAAAGAGAAATATAGGAAAGATACAACAAGTCTACAAGTCTTTCATGAACTGGATACGAAGCTCTTTTGCATCGGTATCAGTGGCATTTGATGTCATTCTTTTATGGAGAGAAATCATCTCCTTTGATGGTACTAGACTGGCAGCCTGTTGTTGTCCTTTGTTTTTAAAGTAATGTTTCGTCTGCATTAGGGCAAGAAGACTTTTCTGCTTTAGCCCAGATCTTTGCTCAGTTTTAATGAGCTTAAGTTGACTAAATACTCTGACTAAATACCACAGAAGCATTTGAAAATGGGAATCTCTTTGTCAACTTCAGTTAAGCAAGCAACTTTAGACAAAAAGGGCAACTGTCTGTATATCTCAGCCAATGATGGCATACTGAGGTTAAACGCATTTTGTGGGTCCAAGCACCTAAGAAAACTGAATTCAGAACAGCTTGCAAATCTAGCTTGTATTTGCTGAATGCACTCAATCAAAAAGCCTTTGCAGTGAGAGAAAAACAACTGCACATCCGCATGCTCTTCTCCCAGGTCAGCTATGATGCTCTGAATAGTGCCTGTTGCTCCAGCTCCAATGTAGACCCTAGTCAGCGCAACTGACTGCTCTGTTTCTTTTGGATCGATAGCAAAGGGATCTGACTCTCTGACGAATTCTAATTTCATGAGATCAGCACAAATAGATTTGATTAGCTTTGTGACCTCTGTAGCTTCCAACTACACAGGGGTTACGAACGAATCCAAATAAGGAACCCAGCAGACACAAAGCAAATACACAACGTGCTGGCATTCACAATGAT
>JAACYV020061786.1:0-12057 GCA_009936425.2 Chrysaora fuscescens
CAAAGAAGCATCTAACAACGATGAAAAGCCAAAAACCAACAGCAAAGATGACAAAGATGAACAAAGATTCGGAAATAGATTCAACAATGAAGGATTTAAACAAGAACAGCCTTCAGGTGAAAATCCACCCAAAGAAGCATCCAACAGCGATGACAAACCAAAAAGTAACAACAAAGATGACAAAGATGGACAAAGATTCGGAAATAGTCTCAAAGAAGCATATTTTGACCAAGGAGTAGTTAAATTCAAAACTGGAAGCTCTGGAGAACTTGGAGACAAGCGACTTGTGGTTTTGGTTGATCACCGGAATAAATTTACAACAGGCAATAGAAGAGACGGATTGAATAGGAAACATCACAAGAATGGCTTAAGGAAAAAGTACCACCATCTACCATCAAAAAAACATTAATTAAGTTTGAGACTGCAATAAATTTTTATGGTATTAAAGGACATTCATGGTAAGATGGCAATTTTCATTTCGAATTTGCGAAAAGTAGCTAAAGTAACATTAGATTTATATGGCTTTATTTATTTTCAAACGAAACCAAGGAATCCTATTAGTAGGAAATTGGGAACGTGTGCTTTGTCTCTTTTGAAGCGATCTTTTATGCTATGTTGCAAAGTATGATGAAGGCAAGTTTGTATATATATATTCCTTTAGATGCGCTTTATTATAGTGTATTATTCCTACAAAGGGTTAATGAGCCAACTGTCATTTGTCATTTTGTCATTTGCTTGATCACAGTCTGACTTATCTTAATCGTGAAATGTAAAGCAACGTTTAAAATAACAGCTAATGAGACGTTTGTGAGATTTACCAAAACACAGATTGCATGTGTTTTTGCTATAATGCGATTATCCTATATGACACAGGATCTTTTAAAATATTTTGGAATACTATAATCTAAAATATTCCCAACGTCACAGACTCACCTTAATGTTCACAACAGTAGGAAAAGTTTAATTGAAGTGAAAAATCGACCAATCAAACGTTGAATGCAGTGATAAATGGTAATGGCCAGTTTGTCTTGTCTCTCGACGACATTACAAGCAGATTTCAGGCAGAAATTTGACCGTTCTTTTGTTTAATAGTGTAGAGAGTATCTTGTAACATAATTATTGAAGAAAAAGCATTTTATCAGGGTTTCCAAAGAGAAAGTGGAAATAAGACCAACACAAGCAGGCAGGGCATTTTAAAAGAGACCTGTGGAAAAAATTTTCTGAAACTCTTAATTGCTTCTTAGAAATAAGTTATACTTGTAACGTAGTAGTTTTGCACTGGGTTTGAATTGTTATTTTTTTTCCTCCATTTTTTTCCTACGAAATGCTTGCTGCCAAAGCTGCCGGCGTGCTAAGCGTTGTGTAAAAGAGTATTTCGATAAGCGAGGAAAATATGAAAGAAGCGAGGCCACAAAATATCAAACTCCGCCATCAATTGAAAACTGACGCAACGAAGAGATATCTTCCACAGCGATAAGAAAATAGATTTGCCACGAAATATTACACGATGCAATCTTCCCCTGCGTCTGACTCATCAGTCTAAGTCGCATGAGTTTTGGACTCATGAGTCAATCCGCTTAAACGATGCATTTTGGACTCATGAGTCAAACTGACTAATTAGTCAGAAAAGCATAGCTAATCTAGACAGTTTAGCTTCCGTGATTCAGAACCGAATTTGTCATGTAATAAATTCTTGAGTTAAGTTCTGCACACCAGAAGATCGACGTTTGAACCAGGCTTTAGTTGCTTATGAGCTTTCAAGAGAAAAGCTTTCTATTTTTGCAGTCATGGGCTGTTTTACTGAAGGTTTTAGGTTTAGGTTTTATACCAATCAAGGGAATTTTGGTCCATGCATTTAGGCTATGCATTCTCTGTGTCACATGACTTGGCCACTTAAGTTTCATTCTCATATCCGTGTTCAATAATACCTTCTCCTTCTAGACTCTAATTTTTCTGTCTGACTGAGTCATTTGTACACTCTGCCTTAGACATTCTGAAATTTTGTTGGAAACATCTCATTTCAAAAGCTACAATTTGTTTTTCAAGCTGCTTGATGAGGACCAAAAAATAGCAAAAAAATTGTATTTCAATCAAAATTGCAAACCAGAGCGTTTCTTGCCAAAACCAGGCCTCCAGATTCAAGAAAATTCAAAATTTGCAATTCTTTAATAGGAAAATGGTTTTCAATTCTAATGTTTTAGTTGTTAGCAAAGCGCTGTTGCTAATTTCATGCTAAAAGTGCTCATTTGTGCTTATTTCCCTGTATAGTGGCACAGGGCCGTCCCGAAAGAATCTCGACAGGGGGGTGTGGTCATCTTGATTTGCCGACTGGAGTCGAATCCGCAAATACGCCTATAAACAACAAATTTTGCTACAAAACTGGGCTTTTAGCAATAACACAATAGCAAACAGCACATGCAGAAGTTTCAATGGCTTGGCTTTTTACGAGACATTCAACTGACATTTTTTATTATTTTTGAAAAGCATCTTATCGTACATGTTATTTGCAAGATAATTATTTAAGTCCAACTTCAAATTTGTCCAAATCTAAAGAATCCTTAAAGTCTTTTTGACAAGATAGCAAAAGTGAGGACTTAAGACGAGAATCAGCCATAATCGTTCTTAGAAATTTCTTCATGAGTTTTTACTGTTTCTTTATTTATTTGTCAATTTTTCAACGCTTTCTTTCATTTATCTTATCTATAACCGATCTAAAACTAAAGAAAAAAGATTTTGCCGACTGACGTTAAATTTTGTATCATTTTTGTCGACTAAACCTTTTCCCAGGGGAATATCACTCCCCCAACACCCCCAATGTAGGGATGGGCCTGACGGATCGGTGCTCTCCATTGCTGCTCGGTGGTCTTTGATATTCTGAGCTTTCGATAATTATTTCCATAATCTCTTTAGTTGCTTCATGCTAGTGTTGATTAGTGCATGTACTTGTGTAAAACAACCATTATAAGAGATAATGATCATTATTTTTCTTAAGCTACAGTACAATACAAAATCATTGTTATGAATACATCATTTTGATGTTCAAAATGGAAGCTAATATGCTCATATCTCCCATGTCATACTTGACCAGTATGTTGTTTCGACTTTTCTCTGAAGTTAACAGCCACAGTTTACGATCTTCATCAAATGTATGGTTTTTTATGCTAAGGGGAGACCGGAAAAAGGGAAAATATAGGTTAAAAAGCATTCAGATTGTTTGGAACAAAGTTTGCAACTCCTTAACAAGTGCATATCAAAAGATGATGCTCTATGGCTTTACAGTATAATTTAGCTAACACGCTTTATTCATTCACTTTGTCAATTGAACTGATGACCTGTATTTGTTTTGCTATTTTAACTATGTAGTTCATTCATTTCAATGTACAATCTAGGCCAAGAAAGTTTAGCTTAGTCTGATATTGTTGTAAAAGATATTTATATGCACATAAATTATATAGTATGATCAATAAATTGTATGTATTAGTCAATACAAAGGCTCATTCCATAAGACGCAAATAACAATTCAAAATATAACTTATTGTGAAGTGTCGCTCCTGCAACGATTGGTACCCGCGCTATAGCAACACCCGCATGATTTCGCGTTTAGCGCAGGCATTAACTGCGATTCTTCATTCTAACCAATCAGATCCTTTTTTGAATGTGACTTCCGCCATTTTGGGAGTGAGCTTGAGACGACTGCTGGGGTCAGTGTAATGAGGAAATAGAGGTACCAATTTCTAGTCAAACTTCCCGAGCCAAATTTAAGATGGCAATGCGACAGCCAGCTGCAGTTATTGACAATGGAACAGGGTTTGTATAAGTTATGTTTCTATTAACTCTTTGTTCACATTAGTTGAATTTCTGTCTTGGAAAAATGACTGAGAAATCTTAAGAATTCTAGGCCCATCTGGCCTAACCAACCGGCACTAGATAGCACTGTACAACGTGATGAATACGTACAATTTCCTCTTTTTAATATTTGAAGTCGTTATATAATTGAAGTGGTGTACCTTCCAATTTCTTTCATCGTAGGATTGCTCCCCTTTTTGCTGTTTATAGCTTCCCCTTCCTTGGCCTTGGTGGGCCTTGAAAAGTGAAAGACCTCCCTTAGTCGTAGTCCCAATATAATTCAACATGATTTCTTACTAGACAGGTCTTACCTTGCTTTATTAGAATTTTACGCTTAGTTCTGTTTTCTTTTTATCAATTATAAACTTTCCTGTCCATTTTTCTATCCTTCTTTCCTGTAGGCCATAATTTTTTTTCCTTACTCACTGAGAGTGATTGTCTGAGTGTGTCTCTCATTTGTGTGGAATCTTGAATCTTATTGAAATTTTCCCTAGGTACACCAAATTGGGATTTGCAGGCAATACAGAACCGCAATATATAATGCCATCTGGTAAGACATCTTTTTTCTTTGGTTTTCGAGAATAAATGGGCTGCCATATTCTATTGCCTTAATACATATGTTTATAGATGAAATTATGCAAATATGAGATATGAAAGCAGGGCTTTGCAGCAAATTATCAATGTGAGCGTTATTTGTGTACATGTTTACCTATTATGTACCAAGTCACCTGAAGATATTGAAAATATTTGTTTTTACTTTCAAATTTGGTTTGGTCTTCCTAAATACTCAAACTACACATGTAGAAAATGTTAAATTAAATGTCATTCTTCATAAAACACCATTTCAACTAATTACCTCGTTTTGGGAATATTTGAAAATTCTGTCAAAAATAATTTTCACCCCAGATTCAGATTCAGAAACAAAACCTTGGTCTAGATACCAATTTTGATGTTGCTTACCTCATATTGTTGATTTTATGAAGATAAATAGTTACAATGTAGATAAAATATATAAGGCATCATACACCCTCTGTCATTAGTCAAGGACAAGTGACTTATAAATTTGCAAACTTCATTGTTTGCAAATTTATTGCAATAGAATGAAAACCAAGAAAACTAGGAATACATAAGTTTTCATCAATTTTGGGTGTTGAATCCAAGTTCAGAAATAATGTATAGAGAATTTTTTTAAATTTCCAAAACAAGGTCATTCATTTAAGTGGTGTATTTCAAATGTATCTAAAATTAATCAACTGTTATGTTAATGTTTCAAGTACTTTAAAAGCTCTAGTACTCCAACAGAGAAATTACTTAGAACAATGAGTGCTTGAGACGAGTTAATTAAGGACATCTGATGGATATTAAGGAAAACTATTCACCAATAATTTTTTTGTGTATCTAAGTTGCAGCAGTGTTTTTTTCAAGAAAATGCCATGTGTGTGTTTTATATGCCATGTGTTAAAAGAGACATACATGTCTGACTAAATCCAAAATTCTTCCTTAAATTTGAATCACAGTCCCAAAGGAATCCAATATCATTTCCCCACAAATTAAAGCAGTCATTTAATCCCTGTTAGCAGTAAGGGGTGGGGCTAAGTATTGGTTTTATCTGTCAGATTACCAATAACTGATCATAAAAGATTATATTCAGTAAGGGTTTAAAATCAGAAATCAGATAAGAATAACTTTTGGTTGCAATCAATTAGGTTTCCAATTCAATTTGGTTCACATGAATGTCAATTTTTTCTAACTATGCAGTGCCTGGGGATTCCCGTCCAATCTTTGATTCATTTTTGTCCTCCTTATAAGTCAGTTTTTTCAAGTTTTTAAATTTTTAGATTGATTTACATGCATAATTCTTATCTTGTATCCCTTGCTGTTCTTAATTGTTGCCTTCATTTTCAACCTGTGCTTTTTTTAACAAGGGAGTTCCATGATGGGGATTTGTAATTCATATTTCAACATAATGACTTCTTTGTGAATTAAATGGGGAATTTTTAATATTATTTTGTAGCAATTGCAGTAAAGGAAACTGGCAAAGTTGGTGGAAAAGGCTCAATTAGGGGAATAGATGATTTAGGTAAGAAAAGCAACATATGTGCAAGAATCCCTAAAATATTTGTATTTTAATTCTTGTTAACCATAACTCCCAGTTATAACTTTGTTTCATCAGGATGAATGCCTACAAAATGATTTACGATTTGATTTAAAAATCTTATGGAAGATTAATATTTCTGTCCATTCCTCCCATGATAGATATGAATAAACATTATCACAGAAAAATGTAGAAAATTATAGAAACACTTAGGAAAATGTTACCAGAAGTGAAGTTGTTACAGCAACTAAGAATTGACATTGGTTCAAATGTGATAGCCATAGCAGACATATTTAAATATATGCAAGCTACAAGGATACATAGATAAGGTAATATTAAAAATAAAGATGATGCAACAATAAATAACCTCAGCTTTTGATGTAACTCCTAGATCTTTGCTTTTTATGGCAAGCCATTTACCATAAGATAGGCCTATCCAGCACCTTTCTTATGATCCTCACTGATCCAAAAAGTCAAGCTTTTTCATTGTGCCAAATTTTAAGTTTGGATCCATTTTCTTCAGCCAACCTGAAAGTTCCTACTCACTATGCCAAGTACACAGACAAGGATGGAAATAATGCCAACACCCTTGCAATGTCAATGTCTATTTTTGAGGTCATCATATTTTTGAAGATGTTCTTTGTCTTTTACCTGTGTATGATAGCACAGTTGTTATTTTTCTTTGGAAACAATATCTGATCTAGAGTGTTCACAGATCTGGTCCATCTGAATTCTTCATTTTCAACTTTTAGTATGATGTTGGTACCACATTTTTCTGTCCGAAATATCATATTTTTTGCATTTCGATGTGCTGCACCTGCTGCACTCTTTCATGTCTTAATTTTGTATACTCATTTTGAGCCTTATCTTTTCATTCTGACAATATTGCGCTACAGATTTGTCTCTTTTAGCATTTTATATGATTGATTTTAATTACTTGCCTTTGAGCCTTCATCAAAGTGCGTTATTTTCTAAGCCATTCCAAAGTTTATCCCTAACCTAACTCTTGTCCTGTGCTGTAAAGAATTTCTCATGTAATGCTTTGCTGTGCATCCCCCTCTTTACTGCGTCTTCCCTCTCTTAGTTCACCATTTCTGCTTCAACACAATTTACCATACTTAACATACCTCTACCACCTTCAATTCTTTTCCCTTACAGCCTGTCAATATCTTCCTTAGGATGATCTTTTTTTCACATTGTCAATAGCTTCATTTGTCCATTCTATTACAATTCTTTTCCATACCAAACAACAGATGCCACATTTATTAAGATTTCGTTAATTTCTGAGAGGTCTCTCCTAAAATTTTCTTTCTGAATATTATCTTTCACTGCAGCATGTTTTCTTGTATCTGCTTCCAACACACATAAATACTTGAAACCTGTGTAAATTATTATTACAATTCTTAGAATCATTATTACTATAATTTTTATCTGAAAATTTCTTGTGCTGCATTCTATTTTAGTTCTTATCAATGGTACCCAGTGCTCCAATGATAATTGGTATAATCTTGACTTCTCTTACATAGCCTTTTGATCTTTCTCTTCAAGTCTTGGTTTACCTTAATTTTTTCCTTTCTTCAAATTGGTCCTTGTATAAAAAGGGCAGGATTTGTCAATCAGCAAATATGATCAATCTTTCTTATTTTCAAAGACACTGTCTGATGAGCTCTCACATATCATTTTTCTGTATGGGTAAATTCTAATTTAACATGAAGCCTTCTGTCGCACTCACACTTTTCTTTTTTGTTGTACCACTATGTCAAATATGGTTAAGATGTCAATTATGGTCAAAAACTATGGTTTAGATCTAGGTTTTGACATAACTTCCAATGGACAATTTGAGCCACCTTGTCATGTCTCCAGCCCTTATACTTTACTTATGCTTATTGCTGACATTCAGATATTATATGTGCAATTATTTCATCTTGTTTTCTATATTTTTGTATATTCTCTTCATTGGGATGCTGTTTACAGAATTTGTTTGCACAGTTTGTGATTGTTCTTTATGATTAACCCTCTAGTTTAACCGATTCCTGTCTTTTTCTTTATCTATTAAATCTTTTTAGCAGTAGCTGTTTGCCCATGAAGAGGTTTATCTAACCACCCATTCTCATGACATTCCTTATTCCGTTTCCACGCTGTGGAGTCTTTGATTTTATTTGGTTTCAATAATCTTTCCAACTGATATTATTTTTCCTCAACATTTTTAAACACATACTAGCCAAGCCTGTTTGCTTAACGTTCAGTCTCTTAAACTTGTTCATTTCTTTCCTTTCCTTTTTGGACGGAGCTGAAAACTGACACATAGTCAGTTTTGTTCCCAATTTTTTATCCAATCTTGCAGTTCGACCGCAATGATGATATAGCCCACTATGTGGATATCTCCATACTATTACCGACTTAATAGGATTTCGTACGTCGCAGGGCCTCTCGGCTATTGTTCTTTGTAATCTGACTGTTTCAGAATTTTACATAAGTTGTAGATTGGTCCAAAAGGCTCTCTGAGTTCTTGTAACCAATAACAAATCGGACAACGAAAAGGTGGATTTGTTGACCAAACTGAGTTTAAAACTGTTCAACAATACTCGTTCGACTCTCCGATTTTCAACAAAACTAGAACACGTGTACTTGACGAGTACAATGTGCATATCAGGCCATTGCTGAACCCCAATCTCAGCAATTTCATGTCGGAACTTGTTTTCAAAGCGATTGGTAAATGTGTTCATCCAACAGGATATCCTCAGATCATAGAGACAGAAAGCTCGCGAAAACTCTGTGCTGAAGAACAAGTCATGGTTAGCCAAGATAGAATGCACAGCTCGCAAGTCGCATGGAAGTATTACCATAATGATGTTCACAAGAAATAGCTAAGAATGCATAATTGGTAATGCAGGAATTGAAAAAATGATGAAGTTGGCCAAAAAATTAGGTTGTACCGAATAAAGGAAGAAAAAAAACGAGTTTGAGATAACACAAAGTATGCAAACCAGCTTCTAAAGAAAATAAAGAAGGAAACATGGAAAGTATTACCATTTACCAGCCGTGAGTGTCAAACGACAAATATGAAACAAAATCAGCTGTTAATGGAAGGGTACCTTTGATATCAGAAGTACAAGTATTTAAATAAATTGATAAGGACTCATGGTTTTGAAAAGTGGCATTAAGCTGCGTGACCCGCTGTTAAAGTTCATTAAAAAACGGGCAGAAGTTGCCTAGAAAATGATTTATCATGTAACTTTATTATTCTCATAAGCATAAGAATCGTTCACGATTTGGAACTCTTTAGCAAATTTTGTGTTTTGTTGACCATTGCAATTGCTGACATTTTGAAAAGCCAATAAACGTGCAGGATAAGTGAGCACGTAATACATTTATGTAGCTTGATTGGCTGATGCCAGAACGTAACAAAGTCACAGCTGGGTCAAATGCAAAATTTGCTCATGTTGTTATGCACAGTAATTTAGTTGCTGTTGTTGGAATTTCATGATCATGATAATACTATTTACAGTTATCAATAACTTTTAAATCAAAGTGTTTATTCAAGAATCTCTATGAAAGATAGGCGGCTGCAACGGTGGTCGTAATTCCGGATATCTACTGTATATTTTTCTATCATTGTACATTTTTGCAAATTTGAAAGTCAGTGCAGTTGATTGATTTTATGCTCTTTCTAGATTTTCACATTGGAGATGATGCCCTAGACATACCATCATATTCAACAAAGGTAAAAATCTGCTTTAATAATTAAACATAGAATGCACAATAAAATGCACAATAAAAAAATTCCAATTTTGAAGCTTGAAACAAGCCTTCTTTATAATGGTTGTATGGTACTACTTTGAGATTCTATTTAGCAAGAATTGTTTCATGAAACCAAGAAGGTTATCAGCAAGCAAAGAATATAGGGCAGAAGCTCTAGGGTTGATGTTTAATAATTTTTCATAGGTACTTGAGTAATCGTGCCTGGTTTTATTTGAGCCAACGATCGTACAAGATGCCCCTTTACCCATATCAAAGCAAGACAGCCGTTTTTGTGGTCATTACATAACGACAATTTGGATAACACGATGTTTTGATCCAGCTATGATAATTCCTTTGTAAATACTTTTAGGCGATTGTATTCATATTTTTATAAAGAGTAATGACATTTATTGCAACAAATTTTTTCAATATAACTATTCATATTATACGAAAGCTTTGTTTGCTTTTGCGCTTTTAATTAGGCTTGTAGCTATGTTGTTTGACAGTCACCTCGAACGGAGAGGCCTGCATATTTCTTTTTGTCAGATAACCAACACTGTGTGCCGGTAAATTGCATTAAGTTTTAAGCTAGTGTGCTCTTAATTATTGTTTGCCATTGTGTATCACTGATAATAACCTTAGTCTTTTCTTAATATTTAGTGGCCCATCAGACATGGTATTGTAGAAGACTGGGATTTAATGGTTTGTTACTTTGAATCATCCTTGTTCAATTGAAACCATATTGAAAGATTGAATTCCTCTGCTTCTCAATAGGGCTACATTTTATGCTTCATAGCATTCCTCATAACTTTGTGTTGAATTGTTCAATCCAAATATCTTATATTCCACGCCTCATGGTTCATCCCCTTCAATGTTATGACCAAGACCTTCAGATGCATAATAATGGAATGGTTCTGCTAAAGCAAAATAGAAAATAGATGCACTTTTTGTCTTTCAATGATACTTTTGTGTAAACAATTTCCTGGATTTGCACTCTCGGTTTTGTTTACCATTTTACATTATTGTAACATAGGAGCGATTCTGGGAACAATGTATATTCAAATATCTAAGAGCTGAGCCTGAAGACCACTATTTCCTACTGGTAGGTGCATCTGGATTAATACTAAATTGCTCTACTCTTTTGATTCTGCTGCTTCCTACAGCCTCCTCTTGTTTTCTTATAAATTAAGTATGGTTACATTTGGTCAGTAATTGTTTTTTTCGTTTATTCAATTAATGCTCTATTTTTTTAATTTTAGTTATGCTCTCGTGTCTCTCTTAAAATATTTGATGTCCTTCGCTTAGTGTATCTAAATTTTCGCTTACTTGATTTGAAGTATGTTTTTACGTTATCTAGACTGAGCCACCTCTAAATACACCAGAAAATAGGGAATATACAGCAGGCAAGTCTTTTTTAAGATTGTTTTATTTTGTAGATATATGGCAATATCTTTGATCAATCTTTCATGATTTCATGAGTTGAAAACAGCTTTTGCTTTGTTTATAGCAATTTTAATACAATAAAACAATTTTTAGTTGGTTTGCCTTCTGCGCATTTAATAAGCATATTAACTTTCAGGTTTAGAACTGAATTGGAGGCAATGTCCATTTATAGTAACTGCATACAAGTGAATAAATACCCAATAACGATTATATGACTTTGATAGGCTTCTTGTACCATTTCTATGTCTGTAATCTTAAGCTTTTCGTAATTTTATAATTCACTAATGGTTGGTTCTTCGTTTGCGTCTCTAGAAATCATGTTTGAATCATTCAATGTTCCTGGTTTATACATAGCTGTACAGGTAATAATTATTTTAGTTACATCTTTCTTCAGAAATTCGCGTAGTAAGGTTTTCTGTGTTGGAAATGCTATGAAATATATCCATTACACCTTCTAAAGATAGTTTGCTGTTGTGTGGTCAAGGATTTGTAGTGAAAATTGGAATTCTAGAAACCAAACATGCGAAAAGAGGCTATCAAGAAATTGCAAAGAAGAAAGCTATAGACAAAAGTCTATAATCAGAAACAACATTTCTTCAATTTTCACTCATTAACACCATTTTTTAGCAGTTTTCATAGAACAGTAGAAGGTCTGACTTGGTCATTTTTAGCTGTATCGTAATTGATTCAAAAATAAATACAGCTGAATTTCCTATACCAATGTGGATCCTCAAGGAGCTTATATATGTCATGAATGGCTTTCGTATTATTTTGCCCTTTCCTTTACAGTATATTCTCCACGCTAAGTCAATGATAATGGTGATTCTCCTCTCTGTCTCTAGTTATACCTATGCATTTTTAAAAACATTATTGTTTCACAGGCTGTGTTGGCTCTCGCTGCCTCGTGGACATCAAGACAAGTTGGCGAAAGG
>JAACYV020061897.1:0-12057 GCA_009936425.2 Chrysaora fuscescens
TAAATGTATATCTCCGTCCACACGTCCGCATCGTCCACATGAATTTGAGCCCTCTCAGCATCTCCAATTGTATATGTATCATGATCCACAAATGTTATACACTTAATCTTGCGATAAGCTAACTCATGATTATGCGTAGGCGTTTTGCACCCCTGTGCAGGCGCATTTCGTGCGTGATCCATCGAGGGATAGCCGAAAAGTAAATGTCATTCAGCCTCTTATTCGTGTAAAGCAAAACACTTCCCGTTTCCCGTCCCGTTTGTTTTTGCGGTTTGTTGCGTTATTGGGTTTGATCCTCTTCATAGTTGCACCGTGACCAAGTTCTTCCGAAGCATGTGGAAACAGGCATGTCTGACAATTTTTCCAAAGACTTCTTTCATCAAACAGTGCTATCAGAAAAGGTGAGGTGAATTCTGGTAAAAATGACCTAGGCAGTTACAATCATTTAGAAATGTAAGATTGACGGGGACTGCCTTATAAGATCAGAAAACCCAAAAAGTTGTCCTATTTTACCCATACATAAATAGAAGGACATGAGACCTCCCTGTAAGTGTTCCCTGAATCTTTTACTATTTATTCATTTTTGGTTCAACATAGATAGACAATGTCAATTAATCAATTTTTGATCGGGATATGTAAGAAGGAAAAGAATAATATGTACAACAGGGTGTTCTTCACATATTTCAAAAATTGTGAGGACATATATATGAGTTTTTGATTTTTTGTACTGCTTAATTGTTTTTAATTGTATCATTTTGAAATCTAGAATTCTAGAAACTAAAAAAATGCAGTATTTCTGGAACAAATAACCTTTGATGTCCCTTCAAATTAGTAAAACCTTGAAATTGTTTATTTTTAATTAATTAGCATATCACATGTAATTGAACTATGTTTTAGTTCCTCGTTTATTGGAAAAGATTTTCTGACTTTGAAAGACTTCTCTGGCGAAGAAATAAAGAAGTTGCTTTGGACCGCCTCAGACCTCAAGTATAGAATCAAAGAAAAGCAGCAGGTAATAGTTCTGTAAATTTTTAGTCAATCTGTAGCAGAATGGTCTTGTAGTCACTAGTCCATTATCAGCAATGATAGAAATTGAGCTAGTTATACCTAACCGCTATTTCCTATAAAAGAACTGTTTTCATAATCGCAATAAAAATCTTTGGATAAAGCGATATATATATGAAAGCCAACTCTCTAAAAGGACATAGGATTAACCTAGCCAGTGCACTTAACAGATAAATTATGTTATATTACTAATTTTGAGGCAAATTGTTCCATAAATCTTCTATTGTTGGTTTTAGGTTATAAGGCCACTGGAGGGGAAAACAATGGCAATGATATTTCAGAAAAGAAGCACCAGAACTAGAACGTCAAGTGAAGGAGGTTGGCTTGTTGCATCCTATTGAGTTAAATTACCTTTTAATGAATACCTGTTTCCAGAAGTAAATTCAGTTGAAATCAGAAAAATTTTTAGCTAGTGATTGCTTGTAGGTTAATAAATTGCTTTTACTTTGTGAAAATGAACTTGCTTTAAGCTTCATATATTGTCTGTGAAAGGAACAGAGTGACAAACAACTAGATTTTCCTCTTGAAATTTTGTATTTTCTACCAAAATCTCGTAATTTATGTTTTGTGGACAAAAGGCTATACATTTTACTATTTAGTTCACTCTACATTTCATTCAGCTTGCTCTGACCTGTTTGAAGATAATCCTTTGGTGTGGCCTTAAGAATCTTTCAGAAGTGCTTGTGCGCATGTTATAAAATGTATAGAGATGGAGAGACCATTCAAATGACCTAGATCAGAAATACTATACATACAAAATTTTATTTACAAATTGGCCAAATGATTTGACTTTTCACTAGATTTGTTTATCTAGTGAAAGATGAAGAGAAAATTTAATATTTTGCTATTGTTTAACTTTAACAATATTTCATCACACTTCATGCCTTTTGTAGCTAAAATGGACATTGCAGACACATGTTTACTGTTGTTATTTGTTATCAGTTTCTGTTTGGTAATATCAACAATACTGCTCTGTTTGAATCTTCTAATACATTATTTTTCCCTTTTAAAGGATTTTCTGTTCTTGGTGGCCATGCTGTTGTGTTAAGTCCAGATGATATGCATCTAGGAGTCAATGAAAGCATTAAAGATACTGCAAGGTATTCAGTAATATTTGTTCTTGTCTGATCTAGATTTACAGAGATACTGTAAACTTTCAGCTGCCTTTTTTAGATCTGATGATAATTTAATTGCTTGTTCCAGGGCTTTTAGTGAGGGGCGCGCAAGGTTTCATTTGTGAGCAATTCATCGCCCCTCCAGACAGAAAAAAGTCAGTCAGTGACATTGAGGAAATCAAGGAAATTGGTCTTTTTGAAGCAGAAGTTGAACTTGAGTACACAACATGGAATTTTTCTATGTTAGTTTGAAGAATTTCACATGGAAAGATACAAGTTGATTGTTTATATAAGTTCTAAATACCGTGATCATTTCAAATTGAGAGCTTACGGGAAATAGAGTAAAATATCTTAGAAATAGAAAATTTCAATAAAAGACTATTTTTTAAATAATTTTGATCAGGTTGCCCCACTCTGATCATGTAAGTAATTGGTGGCATGGTTTTTGAACAATTTGAATATTTCCTCTCCCCCCCCCCCCCTCAATCTTTTCAACCCAATACTTAACTTAAGAAACTTTCCTGCAGTATAAATGTATTTCATCTTTTCAAACTGAAGGGTTCTATCTGGACTTAGTGACGTCATACTGGCAAGGGTCTTCGGTCATTCTGACATTGAGGAAATGGCGCAGGAAGCTTCAGTTCCCGTTATTAAGTAAGTCTTCTGGCATCAAAAGTTTCTTTCAATATTTTTGATATTTTTGATTTGTGAGAAACGTTCCATATACTAACTTGTGTACTACTCTAAAGTTACGACCAATATGCTGCCTTTAATCTTTGTTGCGTGGTGAACAGAAAGAAAGAGGGCCCTTTTGAGGTTATTTCTCGTTGTAATCTTTATTATTATTTTCTATCATTATTATTAATGAATTATGTTATTATCATTACTATTATTATTATTGAATTATGTTATCCTAGCTATTATCATACTCTCTCCTTTCATAAGTAAGGAATAATGAATAAGGGTTTTTCTTGAGCCTAAGAAAAGGGAACATTTCATAAAACACACCAGATTTTTTTTTGCAACATTAACACAATTTCTGAATCAACACATCAGTTAACCAAACGAGCTAAATACAGTTTGTTTGGGTTTGAGAAATGTCGCTAGTGGCATGGGCTAAAAAGGTGGGCGAGGTTTGCCAGGAGAAAGATCCCGATTGGGCAAAACCCCCCTGGGTTTAAAATCAAAATGTGACACCGAATAATTTCTTGCGAGTAATTCTTGGGGAAAGTATCCTGAAAGTGCACTTCCTGCCCCCCTCCCGCCAACGACGCTTCCTTTTTAATAACATGATGATACAGTAAGTGAGTGTTCTAATGTGATCTGATCTTTTCCATTGGAACCGGAGAGCCAGAGAGTGGAACCTGCAAACGTAAAAGTTAAATACCAAAAGCAGAATTTAACGTGAATTAAATCCAACTCAAGTGCGGGATGCACATTTAATATATAAAGTAAAAGCGGGATGCACATTTAATATGAAGTAAGTGCGGGATGCACATAGAATCTAATTAAGTGCGGGGTGCACAGTAATATAAAGTAAGTGCGGGATGCACATGTAATATAAAGTAAGTGCGGAATGCACATTTAATAGTAACATTTAAATAACAACGCTGCCCGCTAAGCGCTATTAAAATACGCTGATATTTCTCTGAAAACTACCGAAATACGCTGCCCGCGTCGCTATCAAAATACGCTGATCCTTCTCTGAAAACTACCAAAATACGCTGCCCGCTATGCGCTATTAAAATAGCTACGCTGATCGCAAAACTACCATAATACGCTGCCCGCTATGCGCTATTAAAATACGCTGATCGAAAACTACCATAATACGCTGCCCGCTTTGCGCTATTAAAATACGCTGATCGGAAAACTACCAAAATACGCTGCCTGGTTCGTTATTTAATACGCTGATCTTTTTCTAGAAGCTACCAAAATACGCTAAAGGGAGCCCATTGGGCAGATTATTAAAAGAAACCCTAGAAATGCAAGAGAGCTGGACATAAATTGGGTGGGAGGGAGGGGCTAATTTCTCTCGAAAGGGCGGCTGGCTGACTACTTATCAGGTTTGGAACTTATAAAGTGAGGTTGGAAAGAGAGTCTGGGTTTTCCTATTGAAAAAATTCCCAGGCAAGCTGGGAACTAGTTGAGAAATCTTCAAACAAAGCGCAAAATTCTTAACAAATTGTCAAGTTAGTAAAAACCATAGGGTTGATAATATGTTGACATTTTTGCTTCTCGCGCCTGCAGCGCCTTCGTTTTTATGTTATTAACACAAGTACGATAAACAAATAAGACTGTTTCTACTCGTCCTTTAGTATAGTTTATAAATTTTTAGTAAAATATTAGGCTCCTGAAAACCTAGGGTAGCCTGTTAGGTTATACTTAGCATTTCTAAAATCGGGGTTAATGCTTCTTGTAGAAAATAAGGGGGGGGTATGAGTTGAACCACTTATATCGATTAACAACAGTTCATTGAAACGGCATATGCTGCCGACCTTTTTACTGTCGTTTTCTCGTTTACTTATGCTTGCCTTTATGAACTTATGTGCTTTTGGCTTTGCATCCTTTATTTCAAATAATTTTTCTTCTAAATTCTGACCGGTGAAATCTTGTTTGAAATCTTTAAGAGAAGTCCCAATCTAGACAGTGAAATGCTTTTTTTTTGAGTATTTAGCGTGGTTTAAATATGAATCTTTGCACAATGTAACTTCGGAAATACGTGGTTTTTTTTTTCAAAGCTGATTTTAAAATCAAATCCTGACGGCTAGGATTATTTTCATTTATCTAATATTGCAGTGCTCTTACCGAAACCTATCATCCTCTACAAAGCTTGGCAGACTTCCTTACATTGCTTGTAAGTTTTTATTCATCTATGCATACGAATTATATCATTACTTCTAGTTGTGCGTAAACTGATATTCCGAAATACGTGCGAGCATTTTTGTTCCAATGAAACATATTTGAATATTCATATTTATTTACACACATGCCTAAATATTCAAATATAAATCAACACTACAGTTCTCAAACGGGTGTACATTTTTTGACATAAATTTGCTAACATTTATCCCACTTCGTTTATAGGAGCACTATCAATCAATCAATGGCATGACAATGACGTGGGTTGGAGATGGCAATAATATCATCCATTCTTTGATGATGGTTGCTCCAAGACTCGGAGTGAATATGAGAATTGCGACACCCAAGGTAACTCTTCTAATACCTATAATGATATCCATATTCTTTGATGATAGCTATTAAGCCACCCGCATATATTACAGAAAAAGAAACCGTATATCAAGCTTAAAATATTAAAATAGAACAATGCAAAAATAATGTTATCGAGTTGCCTCCAATATCAACACCATTAGAAAAGTACGGTACATGAACGAAAAAAATACAATACCCATAAAATATAAAGACACTATGTTCGTCGCTATTGAAGGCCATACGATTTGGGACTATTCTACTCCCCGTCCCAACGAGCACGGAAAGCCCGCCCCCCCCAAAAATGCCTCAATCGGTGAAGAAGTCCCTCGACAACCTGCGCACATTAGATTGGAAAGCAGCGACCCTATCTTAACGGATACAGAAGAGAAAAAGGAAGCTATCAAACACGTTTTTTAGGCTTAACGAAAATCATGACCAAATCTGTGTTAGTGTAAGTCAGAAAAATGAACACGAAGTCTTGTTACAAGGTCTGACTACCAGCTGTTAAATATACCATATGATGAAGTCTTGGTTGGTCGCATGATGGAAATTTGTAATTTTTTAAATAAGGATATCGTCAGAGTATTTTTGTATGTCGGGTTTCAGGTTGTTCCATGCTTTAGTGCAGAATGGAAAAAGGTTCTTGAGATTATAGGTGTATGTTATACGTAAGGACGCCGTTGATTTGATATGATGCCATTTCCTTCAGGAATAAGGAGCTGGATTGCTAACAATCTTATCAAATAGATGTAATATACGATACCATCGTTTGTTGTGTCTTCCAGCCGATCCGTAACCTTTCCGTGCTTGTACCCTTCCACGCCCAACTAGCGTCCAGTGCTGCTTATATTGTGTTGATTCAAATTGAAGAGCAAGGACATGAGCTTACAACTGGTCAAGTACATTTTTCTGAACGCATTTTGACAAAAAACGAATAATTTTAATTCCGGACCTTGTCTTGAATATTGCTTCCTTCACATGCTGAGCAAAACCTTTTCATCCAAGATTACTGCAAGATGTGATGGTCATTGAAAATGAATTTTCTTAGCTTTCCTGCTAGCATACCAAAGTCTATTGTTATTGGAAAACTCGACAAGTTAATTCATCTGGGGTGTCCCTTTTTTCCTTTTTTTTACGGAAATAATTCTACTAAAGAGCAATATTTCCATCTGAGAACCATTTGTTTCCTTTTGTCATTGTGCTTATCGTATTAGGAGTCCTGAATAGATTCTGTTATTGGGTTATTCTTATTTTTGCCATTATTTTGCGCATCCTGTTCATTTTCTGTTTCAATGGCGCTAGTCTTTGTGGAATTAAATCATTCGTACAGAAAAATTGCTTCATGGAATTAAATCATTCGTACAGAAAAAGTGCTTTATGGTGCGATTGATTTCTGCTGAAATGTCCGAACTGCTATATAGTTATTTGTTTTGCGCCCTAGAAGCTCATCCCCATATGATCTCATAAATTATTAAATGTATCATTAAATGTATAATTACGTTTGTTGCCTTTGAATGAAAGATGATGTATTGTGACGATCTTTTTTCAGTTCTTTCGGATTCTGTTGACCTTTGAGCCTAAAAAATCCGTTCAAAAGTGCATTGCATTCTTTTTCGAATTGTGATTTGAAGCTATCTGCATGACACATGTAAATGATTATTTTATAGGGTTATGAAGTATTTCCTGAAGTTGCTAAAGCAGCTGCAGACTTTGCGAATCAGGTATGCACAATTTGTTGTATTTTCTTATTTCGTGGTAATGGTAGCCCATATGATAGCTTTTGTTCAATTTACTAACGTTTAAATTAAATTTCATGTTTAATTTTTATCTAATGTTTATTTCAATTGCGTGATTATTTTTTTTGCCACGAGGTAGTTCTTAATTTGAACCTGTAATCAATCTACTTTTCTTTACAAAAGTGCTCTACAAAAATTGAGTACACAAATGACCCGTACGAAGCATGCAAGGACACAAATATCATTGTAACGGATACATGGATTAGCATGGGGCAGGAAGAAGAGAAGGCCAAAAGACTCAAATCCTTTGCAGGCTATCAAGTTAACAAAAAGGTAGCTATTTGTTTAGTTAGATATTGTTCCCTTCCTTCTGTTGTCTAGTTTTCTGGCGTAAGTTCTGGCGTAAATTCTGGCGTGGATTCTGGCGTAAAAGGTAGTTGAATGTACGGATTCAGTCGTAAACGAAATGGAACGTAGAAATGATAATAATAATATAATAAAACGAATATTTATACAGGATGAACACCTCAACAAGTTAAAACCTGCTGTTATTAATGTGTGCACTTTATTTTTATCCATGTATTTATCTTGGAAGCTTTGGAACGTTAAATTTTGCTAGTAGAATGAATTTTGTTATCTTGTGCGCTTTGAAGTAATTGGAAATGGAGATTGCTGTTTCTTGCAATAATTATAGGCCTTTGTTTAATTGGTACGTCCAGCAGACTTATCATTTTCAAGAAGAGATACAGAAAACGGATAAAGGATATATTTGATTAATTTTGTAGCAGGATTACAGTGATTTAATATCATGGCTCTACATAAAATTGAAAACTAGTCTTATTTTGTTGGCTCGTCACGCTCAATTTCACTAATTATGGTTTATTAGCCATAGGTAAAGCAATTGAGCTGTGTAGGGTGTAATTATAGTGATCGAGGTTGGATTTATATTCCATCTGACCTAGGCAACAATTTATCATCACATAGAGATAATTTGTTGGTATAAGAGGGCGATTCGATATCCATCACAAGTGTAAACATTTCGACCGAACAAAAAATGTCTTTATATCTGAATGTGAATATCGAAAAGATTAGGTTTCTTCTTAGCGAATGAACCATCACTAAAGCCTTTGCCACCACTGAGGCTGTATTGGCCATATGATAAAGGTCTTTGCAACACCTTGATCAAGAATACAATGGCAAGGCAAACATTCCTGGACATTCTGCAAAATCTTCACGTTGCTGACAATAAACAGACACCTAAACACCTAAATCGTGTCCAACTTTTGACAGAACCTAGCAGGCTTAACCATTGCTTGATCATCTGCAGCATCTCATTATGAGCAGTTGGGAACCTAAAGCTCAGCAATCGATTGATGAACGTATGTGTAAGTTCAACTTGAAGGGAGGAGTATTCAATGTTGATGAAAATTCAGTACATGAAGATCAAACCCATCAAATGAGGTTTGCTGTTTTGGTTTTGCTGTGGTTCGAAGTCTGGATACATGTACCAGTTTGACATTCACACAGGGTGCAAAGAGCAAATAGAGCATGGTCTTGGGGAGTGTTCTGTGCTGTATTTATGTGAATTCTGCAAGATTTATTTTGTGAAGCATCTATTGACAACTTCTTCAATAGCTCAAATCGGATGGTTTAGCTGTCACAGGAAGGTATTTGTGCGGCTTGAACGACTCAAAAAACCGATCCAGTATGCCAAAAACCTTGGTTGGTGATAAGGTAATTAAACTGGGTGATTCAGTTTGTGCCCAAACTCATGACGTCGTGCCCTGAAATGTATGAATTCCCGGTTAGTAGTCCTCCCCTCATATATTGAAGACCCAACAAACATGGCCACAGTGGAAACAAGGGTGAAAGGAAAGCCCAATAAAGAAAGGATTCCTGGCCCAGTTCTTGTTAAAGCTACAATTCGTTAAAAGGTAGTGTAGATCTGCTTGACCAGATCTGCTTGACTGTCGTCGACTGTTCTCCAATTCATGGAAAAACTATTTGGTGGATGATCATAATACTGTCGCCATAATACGCGTCCTCAACACGATAGCAAATCTTGCTGCCTTATGGAAACTAGACTTCCGGTCCATAATAGGTCTTGATTATTGGAATCAGTTTCATGGGTTTTCTTTATTTTCCTATTTCATTGATAAGTGGTCATAGTTACTCGCAAACCTGAAACGGATGAACTAAAACCTTTTTGTATAAAACTATGAAGCAGCCTTGTTTTATTCAAGGTTTGAAGTTGCTGTCCAGTTTTAACTCAATAGCCACAAATTATTGATAGATTTTTAGAATTAATTCCATTAATAATGACTAATTCTAATGATAGTTACCTATGCTTTGACAGATGACGTCTTTAGCAGAAGACAATTGGTGTTTTCTTCATTGCCTCCCTCGCAAATCAGAAGAAGTTGATGATGAGATATTTTACTGTGATCGCTCTCTCGTGTGGCAAGAAGCCGAAAACAGAAAATGGACAGTTATGGTGAGGCTTTCATTTAATTTTGTTCTGTTTCTCATGGCGTACAGACTCTTGCTTTAGAAAAACTAGGTCAGCTACCACACTTAGACGGGCTTTTCACTTATTATTGTTTACTTATTCGCTTGCATTATTAATAAACAGCATCATTTTGCAGTCCTTGGGAACATGCTTTGCACTCCTTTTCATGGATATAATCATCATTTGTTGTTCAGCATAAAAATATTTGATGTTGCTGATTGTTTTTTATCAATAATAACAGAAAAAACAGTCCAATACTGTTTGCACCTGCTTTTTAGACATTGCTTGTTTTCTTAACTAAATGTTTGCCTGCCTAGCGCTATATTGAGAAAATGTATGTTCTCGCTTCGCTTTTGTCTAGTTATTAAAGATGCACTAAGTTGACTTATTCTCCTTCAAAAGTCAAAATAAACATAGAGGATTATAGATGGCGGTCATAGAATCGTAAAAGCACTAAGTTTCGAGCCTGTACACTTAACTTCTTTATTCATCCCTTAAACGTAGCCTAATTGATTCTTCTAGAACTTACTAGCTGCTACTGCATATAAGTTACTATCCTATGTTTTTTGGTTTGTTTGAATTTCGTTTTACCAACGATATGCTGAATTTTATCTGGACCGTTTTCATGGTTAAAGAACTAAAGGACGAATGCAGTGTTCGAACAAATACTGTTATGAATCAAGCTTATCTACTGGTGATTAAATGCCAACGTAGTATTTAAATTTGCCTTTTGCGATTGCTAAATCACAGTGCATTCCATACCCTGATCTCAACAGCAAAGGGAAATTGTGTATTTGACCTAGTGCTGATTTTGATTGGCTATTTAAAAATGTAAACAAGTGGATTGGTTGATGAATTTGCTTGATCTCTTGAATTATGTTGATCTCTACCGCACCATCCAAAACTATTTATCAGCCTCGTTCGCCCTGCACCGGACGTCACATCGCACCGACTTGAGGTCACTGTGATGGGCTCTCCTCCATATTTGATAATATAGAATATGGACTCTCCGACCAATGTTGTTATTGTTTCAGCAAAACAGCACACGTTTAAGTTGATTAATGAAATTAGATTGCAAATAAACTTGTTTAGCCATTTCAGTTATGTCACCACGCACTCAGCGCTTATTTGAATACGAAATTTCGAAGGGAGAAAATAACAAATACTGGAAAACGTATAAAGCACGATTGACAACGTTATTGTGGCTCATTGATATCACCAACAATATCAAACAAGCTGCTTTTTTTTTCTTTTAGAGCGTAATGCTGAATCTTCTTAAAGATTATGAGCCGACAATGAATAGGCCTAACTTTTGAAGAGGGCATTTCGAGGAAGAGAATTTGCAGAACATTTTTGACAGCAGCTAGACCATAAAAAGAAGGGCATTGCCTTTAAGGCTAAATTTTAATATCTTTTCTGTTACATTGGAAGATCTTCCCCTTTACGAACATATAAATATTCTTCAGACATAAAGATAATAAACGTATTCGTATTCATCATTCACTAGATTTGCTTGTAGTGGTAAAGCTATTTAGCGATTATTTGATAGGTCATACCATTACTTTATTTAAGAATTTAATATTATTTAACATGACATTGGTTAATATTTGCTTGATAAGCATCTTCTCAGAGGGATACATTTTGAGTGATTCTTTTTGAAGTGTGATTTGCCACAAGGATTTTCTAATGATTAACCGGTGTCTGGAAAAGACGTTAGAACATTGCATTTATTGAAGTCAAATGTTAAGTCTGTTCCCATTGATTAGCCAACTGTATTATAGTTTTGTTAGCATGCTTGTCGATTTGTCTATCAGGGCCTAGTTTAATGCTTGATAGATTTTGTCGTTAGTTAAGAGTTTGCTGGAGTGATAAGCTGATATACATAGCACCGGTCAAATTATGGTGAGATATAAGTATAATCCGTTGATGTCGTAAACCAAGCAGTTTAATCGGCTTGATGACAAAGGGATGATAGATAAGATGAAAAAAGAACTGGTGTTAAGAAAACCAAAAGGTGACAAACTTGAATTCCTCATACTGAGAATGGGTACAAAGATGGGAAGCAAATTGTTTGGAAAGAAATTACGGAAAAGGCAAAAGTACCCGCAAAACCAAGAGCTAATCGAATTTCGGTGAATCATGGAGCTATGTCTACAGTTCGGTGAATCTACAAATTAATGGGTAAATTGGGATCTGTGAAAGAGGAGCTATGTCTACAATTTAATGGGTAAATTGGGATCTGAAAATCTGTGAAAAGACCTGTTCATAAGATGATGACTTAGAATCATGAAATTTGTAACAATTCGTAAAGAACCTGAAAAGATACATCGATCGATGCCTGCTTCCAAAAAATGAAATGAAATCACCTCCACAGTGGAACCACCCTTTCAAGAAGCGTAGTATCGTTTTGACTAGAAAAGGG